>JAOWBH010067748.1:0-14930 GCA_028566215.1 Silene coronaria
TACCGTCACCGGGTTGTGGTGTTGGAGACTCAGGTATGATCTTGTGATGCATATCATATTTGTATTGCATGTCATAGCCGTTTCATTGTCTATTACGTTTAATTGTGTTATTGAAACTGGCGTTTTGTGGATTATGTGTTTGTCACCTATTTTCGAGGCGGCCTGTGTTGATCCATATATTTCCGATCATATGAGGACCAATTGTCTTAGAGATTTTGAATTTGACGCTTCAGGATTATTGGGTCGCACTACGGATTTGGAGTCGAGTACATAGATATGAGTTATAGTTTATAGAATATATGAGTTGTATTTACATTCATTCATTGTTGTAATCACTAAACCGTAATTATTCAATAAAATGTTCTTGGTTGGAGTTTTGTAATCACTACACCGGGCAACCGAGATGGTGACACCCTCAATTAGCTCGGCCGGGTAATCGGGGGTGTTACATTAATATTCTTACTAGTTTCCAAACAAATTTTTAATATTTGTACTAGCTCTTAAAACTTCTAATATAAAATAAAATAGAAAGAAGGGAATAAAATGGATGGTGTCCGACTTTCTCTTCGATATGGCAATAATTTCAGCTCGTGTCGCTTCCATAACATCATCTTTCATATGCTAATTCGGTGGGATTGTAACCGCTTGAAAGGCATGTATGTAAGCTTGGAAAGATTGACCTAAAGCAGAATAATTCTATATTGAATCTATATTGAAAATTTGTTATTGACTTGAACTAAATCGTTGTTGCCGTTCCAAAATGATCCAACTAAAAAAAGACTAGATTTTTTTTTATAAGGAAAGGAGATTAAGTCAATCGAAATTGACACATAACATCCTCGCGGATGAGAGTGGTAATCGTAAATAAACAATACTATCAAATTACCCAAATCATAAAAAAATAAGGGTAACGAAGGGTGCATATACTCTCAAAGAAATTCTAGCCAAACTTACAATTCCAATGAAAAAAGAAAAAAGAAAAAAGAAAAAAGAAAAAAAGAAGCTAAAAGAATGTAAGAAAGGAGACAGCTAAAAGAAAGCGTATCTCCATTCTTAAATTGCTATAGAGTATCACAATAATAAATTCACAACTCTTTGCTAATCATCAATAAATGAGGTTTAAAGTTTCTGATCTACGTTCTAAACAAACACAGAAACTGTAGAAAACAACAAAAAAAAAAAACAAATATGAAGAGTAACAACAATCAAATCTTAAAGGTAAATTAACTAAAGATATTAATCTTTTCAAAGAGAAAAGAGGAAGAAGTAGCTTAAAAAAAGGACCAGATAAAAATAGCTCGAATATACCCTAAATTTTAATCTACTTAACAAATGGCGTGAACCTTAACAAACACTTCTTTGAAGACAGCCAGCTAAGGCCACAAAGTACCACGTAATAGGAGACTTGACATAGACACTACCCGAGTCATATACCAAAATGACCGGCCCGAACTGGTTTAATCCTGTTGAAGTTAAATCCCTTCATTATGAAGTGAACGTTTCTTATTAAAACATAATGGATATGTGTTATTAAAAGACCAATAACTTACTTCTAAACTAATCAAGGTAATTAATATAGTAATGTTACATGGAAGTTATAACATGACATTTAGCTATAAAAGAAGGAGAAAACTATATAATTTGTATCCTAATATGTGAGTGATCAATAAATTCTTAGCGTGACTATAGTGGACACGTAGCCAATTTAGTGAACCTTGTAAATATTTTGTCCTTATTTTTTTTCTGACTCTTGTATTTTTTATTGTGGTCATACCAAAAATTGGGACAACCTGGTATCAGAGCCCAGTTGGGTGGGCGAGCGAAGAGTGTTTCACTAAATTTCACAATAATGAAAGGAGGCAAAATTTTATTTAATAACTTTAATGCGAAAGATTTTGCTTTTTGTAAAATGTAAATAATGGATGATTGTATTCAAATAATCTATATGTTTCTTTGGAAGGCACTAAGCCAGGTTCCATGGAAAATAAGAGTGTGAAAAATTGGATAAACAAGCGCTAGGTGTAGAGGATGAAGGTGTTCTTTTAGCAGTTAATGCTAAATATCTTATATAGTCTTGAGTGTTAGACTCTAGTGTATCATTTCATACTTCTCCATGTAAAATATTATTTCAAACATTTATTGGTGGAAGGTGTGGTGCTGCTTACTTGGCAAATGGTATGGTGGCGTTGAGTATGGGAAAAGATGATGTTGTGATACGTATTCCGACTGCGGGTAGGTGGGAGCTAACAGATGTCATGTTTATCCCGAGTTTGAAAAAGAAATTGATATCTGTTGGAAAGCTCAATGAAGTAGGCTATAAGATTGACTTTTAAGAAAGTTCTTGGAAAATAGTAAGGAAGCTTTGGTGGTAGCTCATGGGACTAAGAGTGGAATGAAATTTGTACATTACTGTAGAGTGTAGTGACATGAGTAGTGTAACTGCGGGAGGGATAAAGAATGAAATGTTTCACAACACTTGTTGCGGGATATGAAAACTATGTATAGTGGCCTTAGACTAAGCATTGTGTTAGTAAAGTCGGTGGCTTGAAGGCGAAAGGTGATCCAATGATGCACAAGGTGCAACTGGCACACTCAAATATGTGCGAAAATTCAAGAAGTTCTAGTAAGGCAGGTAAGGGTGCTTTGTTTAAGTGGGAGTTTACACTTCGAAAAACGATGAGTGAAGCCCGACAAGTATGGTTGCCTTTGGGAACAAGGTTGAAAGGTGAAGGTTTAAGGTTGGGTAATACCTTGGTTGGACTCTTCCATGCGGCATGAGTGGAATATTTTAGCACTAGGTGAATAAGGTAATTAAGTTCTGGTGTTACATCCATAATTGTCGGGAGGTGAGAGATTGTTAGAGTTAATTCCCTCCATTATGGAGTAGATGTTTCTCATTGAAACATAATGGAGATGAGTTATTAAAATACCAATAAGTTACTTCTACATTAATCAAGATAATGAATATAGTAACTAGTTTAAGGGCCCATGAAAATCATGGAATTTATGTTTTGATGAACTGTGGTTTATTTAATACTTGTTACGTGGTAACACTTACTTAATCTACATATGCAGAGTACACTTTATACATACCGAATAAATTGCAACTATACCATCAAAGTTATCTAATTTGATTATGATACGATCATTTCAATTTAGAGGATGTAAGAATAAAGTTTTTTTTTTGTCACGCCTCTTTCATTCCATTTTGCTCTCCAGACTTTCAAAATGATTCAAGGAAAACGGTAAATTATCAAATACCCTTGAATTTAAGTAGAAGGTGAACAATGTTGGTTGGCTTGAGATAATAATAGTTGGGTATTTAGATGTGTTTGGGTCAAAAAACATTTCTAACAAAATTTTATATTAGGACAGTAAAAATAAAATAAAAGGTATTTTACCTATAACACACATATACGTATACTATTCTTTCTTGTTGGAATATTAAATGTAAGTTCCTATTAAAACTATTTTAGTGACCACAATCAAGTCTTAACCAAGCTAAACAAGATTTAGTGAAGTTTATACAGGTTAAACAAAATACAACTTAAAGTAGTTGTATAATACCCCGCATTTCCGTTGTCGTGCACTCGACCATGTAAGACAGAGCACTCGACCGTGTGGCCCTGCATTCGACCGAGTGCTTTGACCGAGCGACCATTGGTCAGAATTCCTGATCCTCTTTCCACTCGGCCGAGTGAACCGTGACACTCGACCGAGTAAGGTCGGCACTCGACCGAGTACCTCACTTTTCAGACCCGTGTTGCGCTTGTGGGCTTGTGTTTTTGGGCCTTGGTATATAAGCTTACTTTTCAAATTTCTTCTTCATTTCTCAAACCCTTAACCTTCTCTCTACCTTCTCTCCCTCTCTAAAACTCTCCCAAACACATCTCTTATGGATTCAAGCTTGAACATTGAAGATTTATCATCACCTTTCATCCTTCCTTTACTTATTTCACCTTGTAAGTATAGATCTACTCCTTAATCTCTTTATTATTGTCTTAACCCTAACTTTTAGGAGGGGTTTATAGGTTAATTTAATTAGTAATTTTTTTTAGTTTAATGGGTAATAATAAGGGGTTTTAATTAGTATAATAGTATAGGATGTATTATGATAGTCATTATGTGATTATTGTAGGGTGAGACGGTTTTATGGGACAGATTCTAATTATCTTAGATTTGCTTATGGAGTATGCTAAAAGGTAGGTTATCCTACTCGGTTTCAATAATGTAGATGTTGAATATGTTAATGTTATTTTTTATTATGAGTCTCACATGATTTGGTAATTGCATTATAACATGATTAGTAGTAATTGCATCATTAACGGGGATGTTTGTGAGGTTAGGTTGCATGATAATACTCCTTCATATACTCTATATTCTTCCCTATTTCCTTAAACGGATATTTCAGGGTTTTTTTCCCCATTTTCTTTTTTGGAAATCTTTTATTAATATTATACTATCATCTCTCTCCAATCACCAAACCTCACTCATATCATTTATTAATATTTAATCTTAATTATTCTTAACTCTCTCCAATCACCAAACCCCACTCATATCATTTATTAATATTTAATCCTAATTATCTATCTCTCTCTCCAATCAATATACCCCACACCATACTTTATTCATTTCTTTACTTCTTCCCTTAATCTTTGTGCCACAAAGATAAGGGAAGAAAAAAGGGAATAGGAGGGAGTACTATTTATAATCTGTCCTAAAGATACAAATTGACATAGTTTATAATAATTCCACTCAAAACCCAATTTTCCCCTATTTAACTGAATTAAGGCAAAAGTTCTTGCTAATTATCAAAACGTGAGTAGAACTATAACTAAACTAAGTAAAGATGAATAGATTAGATTAAAGGTAAAGATTAATCAAACTTACTACAGAATTACACAATTACGGACTCCGATTGAAGATTGAAGATGATTACTCGATTGCCTATGTTTTCTTTTGAGAGAATTAGAGTAGTTTTTAGTTTTGTGTATAAGGGAATAATGATGCATTAGGCGAGTATCAGCTTAATACGTCACGAAAACCGTCAAACGCGAAAACCATACTCGAACGCTAGAAAAAGAGCTGGCTTGCGCACCTCGCGCATCACTCGTGCAATTCAGCTCCTCGCTACAAATTGTAATTCCAACTACATGCGACTGCTATATGCGACCCCATTGTTATGTGCGACCCTACTTACTCGAATACCACCAACCTTGACTCTCCCCCGACTCGGGTTTGGCCTTGACTTTCCTTGACTTTGACTTTGATTTTGACTTCTGTTGTCATTGACCTATGAAAAGTCGGGTATCATAGTGGAAGAAATCATTGAAATTGACCATAAACGGAAAATGGAAGAACCAATGAAAAAGAGGGAGTATATTCTTGTTTCTTTCGGTCTTTTGTTCTAGCTAAGCTTAGGTGTATACTCAATACTGAGTTCATGTTAAACCTGTATTTGGTAAACTAAGCACTTTCTTAGTTGGCCATTTGGCCTTATTGGTATTTCAAAATATACAGAGTTTTTAGAATGCTTTTGTTGTTTCGTTCTCTCTGTTACATGGCAAACTGCAAGGTTTCATTGAGAATTTACCATGGCGCTAAAAGAGGAGCGGACAGTTATGGGGAATTGTGAAAGCAGTGTTTTATACCATATAATGCAGTCTAATGTATATTATTACTGCAGATGTTGAAGTGCTTGTGATAATGGTCACCAATGAAGCTCAAGCAGAAAGTGTCCTTTTTGGAGACTTAGGCGCAGTGCAAGGTACGTCTTTAACCAAGTTCATGTGCCTAAGAGAATGTTAATCTATGCTATCCGTTTTTTCGAAAAAAGTGTTTTTATATGTAAAACAGGTTCATTTGCAAATGCTATATGTATTTGTGAAACAAGGCCATACACGATTAAATATACACTACTAATATGGAAAATGAACTAAAATTTCAAATCTCAAGAAGAAGAGAAACCTAACACATTAGTGTAAACTAATTTAAAATTGGGGCCCCATTGGTCTCACCCGTGGGCCGTGGCTTTGTGATTGTTATAGCAACCAATACCACTTTTTTGTATCATAATCTGTTAGGACACTTGATACCTGTGTTCCAAACTAGGTGTTGACCTCTCTCTCCCTGGAAATTAATCTGATTGCATCTCTGTTATGGTTTTGAATTTTGATCTCAAACTCAAACTAACATCAAACTGTATTGTTCATACTAAATCTGTTGAACATAGTACGCTAAATTTGTGGCATTATCTTATATGTACGTAGTTAATGTTGAACCTAATAATTAGGATTGATTGCTAATAAGTTTTATTTTTAAAACGAGTGGGATGTAGTTCCTGTTTTATAGTCTTTAACCGCTTCTTATTTGCTTAAATAATCTGATATAATGCCCTCTTCAGGGTCTTTAGTATGTTGAGGTTAACTGAGTTTAGCAAATCTTCATCGTTTTCGTTTCTCCGCTTAGATAACTCATTACACCTTTCCCTTTGGATAAATAATGGGTTTTGCTCTATACAAATAATGTGTTAATTGCCACCATCTAATCTGAATATTCCCTCCCTCCATTTGTTTGAATGGGGGCTTCTTAACCCTAACAATATTCGTGCCATGTTTCTGAAACAAAATTGACTTAAGCTCTTGCATATTTCAGCTCTTTCACCGGGAGCGTCTATTATCCTTTCATCTACTGTTTCACCGGCATATGTGGGCCAGCTAGAGCAACGTTTGCAAGGTATCTCCTATTTTGCAGATTATCATTCTATGTTCCAATTATACATCTGATTCAGGATCTTTCACACCTGACGTTGTGGTGTGTGTTCCACGTGCTTCACCCCTTACTTCGAAACAAGCTACCCCATCTTACATTTTGGTGTATTGACTTGCGAAACTCTGTTGTCATTTAATTTGCTGGAAGTGCATACATTTATATTTCCTGTGCATACGGCAACCAGAACATTTGTTTCTGGACTACCTTTTTATTTTATTTTTTTATTTTGTTGTAATTCTCTAGCAGAGCTACTTGCTTTCTATATTTGATAGTGCTAGCACCATGTGAGATGTGGTGGCATTGTGGTAACTTGTAGTCTTGTGTTACTTCTATCTAATTTCTCCCCACTTGACCATTTGTCCTATGTTCACTTGTGAATTCAGGCAATAAGCTGAAACTCGTGGATGCCCCTGTTTCTGGTGGTGTTGTGAGGGCTTCTGAAGGAACACTTACGGTGTGTCAATTAATAAGTTTATGCTCTCAAGTTAAAGAACTGTTAGCAAATAATCAAGTGTTGTCACTCTAGTTTCTGTAAGCTGTAAATAGTACATACTCTTGAAATTTTTTTAATAATAATGCTAGCGGCGGTATCTGTACTTCTGCTCAGAATTCCGATGTAGATATTGGATTCTTAGTGTCTTAATACTTAAGCAATTGGTGATTTCTTAAGCTATGTCCACATTTTCATCAGGTAATGGCATCAGGAACAGACGAGGCGCTAGATTACTGTGCATCTGTACTTGCCGGTATGTGCATATAATACTTTAAATACAGTAGTTTTTCCTTGGCAAAGTTCACTAGTCCTCTCTGTTTCCTTCACAGCACTAAGTGAGAAGCTTTATATCATTAAAGGAGGATGTGGATCTGGAAGGTAACTCTGATGTTTTAACTTGTGCTTGATTTTATTCCTTTGCCGTGTGAGAACCTGTGAACTTAATAATATGGATATTGTTCTTGTAGATAAGTTGTTTCCGAGGCCATATATTTTGCAAGCTTCTTATGTCGATAGACGCAAACAAATTTTTTCCACTGGCTAGGTGTCATTGACTGTTCTCTTAAAGTAGGATGAATTAACAGGAAGCTGTTCCATTAGATGGAAGGATTAAAAATTTCTACTAGAGCCCTGTAAATATTTCGTTTGAAAACCTACAATTTTAAAATTGTATTATCGTAGTCTGATATTTACTGATTCATATTTATAGAAAAAAGTTTTCTTAGAGTAGCCGATCCTTCTAGGGTTACGTGAAACCATCTTTTTTGAGAATTTGAAGGGGTAACCAGCCACAAATCATAAAGTGACCTTTTTTTTATGCTGCTAGATAATCCTCTTACAATTACCCCTTTCCAAGGACTATTTTCACTTATTGTCAAACCGTTTGACTTTTACTTTACTGATTGATATTTATAGAGCTATCTATCGATACACTAAACTCTGTAAAGGAAAACCTTCCTTTTATTTTTTTTGGTCTAAAGGGCGCCACAAGGGTAAATATGATGCTGATGGGCTTTTAACCTAAGTCATGAGTACCTCCCCCTCATGACTTTACCACCTAAGCTAGCTAACAACTGCAGGAAAAACTTCCTAGCATGCATTCTCTATTTTTTTTTTCTTCTTTTTTTTATCTATAGTTAAACATACTCCCTCCAAGTGTCTCATTTCTTCTCTCTTTACTTTTTCATTCAAGTCACCTTTTCTTCCCTCTTTCCTTTTTTGGATGTGGGATTATGTGTTTTGTGTAGTCAAATTCAATTACATGTGGGGTTGTGTGTTTTGTGTGGTCCAACTTCATTTCTTTAACTCTTGTGCACAAAAGAAAAGGGAAGAAACGAGAGACTTGGAGGGAGCATATGTTTAACTTGACTTTTGTATTATGTTCTATGTCCTATTTGCTTTTCACTTTTCTTTTTCTATTTTTTCGCATTATGAGGTGTGCGATCACCCAGGGACGATTCTAAATGATGATTCATGTCAGCCGACCCAAATCATTTTGGGATTAAAGTTGTTGTTGCTGCTGTTGCTGAACATAGTATTATTTCTGTAATAAGAATAATGTTCTTTACATTGTTGGACTAACACCTTAATTCTTTATGTTTAGCTGTGTAAAGATGGTTAATCAATTACTTGCCGGAGTTCACATAGCATCAGCAGCTGAGGCTTTGGCCTTCGGAGCTCGCTTGGGTCTATACACAAGAGATTTGTTCCGTTTTATCACTAGTAGTGCGGGAACTTCTTGGTAACTATGACCGCCTGAAACTAATTGTATTGTTGTATAATGTTTCTTTGCCATGTTTTAGCAGCTTCTTCTTTGTATACTATTCAGCTCAGTCATAAATAAGTACATAGTAACGTCTGGAAGTTAGAACAACCACAACTTCATTTAAACAGATTCTTAATTATAAATAATGTAGGGAGGCTTTAAAGTATTAGACAAGATAACTTTTGCCATAGAGAAACTATTTCAAATTGTTTCTCAGAAAATAGTCCTAGAAAAAAGAACAGCTGTGTGAAATATCTCTGTAAATTATTAGGAATATGTTTATATGTTTGTATATTTGTCTACTCGTATTTTTTCTTTCACATCTCTGTAAATTATTAGGAATATGTTTATATGTTTGTATATTTGTCTACTCGTATTTTTTCTTTATTTACTACAATCAGAAGTAAGAACTGTCTATATTCTGGGCTGTCTCATTGGGTGGATTAAAAAAATTTAGTCCTCTTGTTGCAAAAAATTACTCCCATTACTTGTCTCCTCTTACTTTGGTCATCCTTAATAGATGTCGTTTATTAAACATGGTCATTCAATTATATTACCCTTCTCTAAACTGTATTATTATATTACAGTTCAGATGGGACAGATGGAGTACTAGAATGACAAGTGATAATTGTTGCATATCTTATACCTTTCTGTGCCTATCTTATAACAACACTTGTTTGCATGGATTACTTAAATTACTGGTGTGCTTTTGAAGGATGTTGGAAAATCGTGGTCCGCACATGGTGAACAATGATTTCACACCTTATTCTGCACTCAATATCTTTGTGAAAGATCTGGTGAGCAGAACCTACATCTGGAAACCCATTCATTTTGATCGTTCTAATTTCAGCATGGGAACTAAAAGTCTACAATATCAAACATTTTCAGGGAATTATATCTCATGAAGGCTCATCACGGAGGATACCGCTTCATGTAGCTGTTACTGCTCATCAGTTATTTCTTTCAGGTATTGATGCTTGAGTCTATTATCTTCTCGTAAATATGGGTATTATAACAAGAACTAGAACAAAAATAATGTTACCCTATTACCATTTAAGTCTTCCGCCTATTGTCGATGTGGGGGATCACTGGATCAGATGTATGAAATCTACCGTTGTTTTATATAGACAGAAGTTGTTTCATAATTACTCGAGATAATTTTGCATCTATGTTTACATCAAGAAGCTGCTACTTCACAATAGAAGTGTAGACAAAATCCATTGTGCCATTTTGCTAATTCCATCATATTGTAAGGCCAAAGAATGGTGAGTCTTTGCCTCCATTGGATATTTGTTGGGACCATTAAAGGATACTTCTCAAGTTGAATTCCTCCTTTGTAAGGTTTAACCTTTGTTCGTTGTTGACGTATATAGTATTTGGGTATATTGTAGGCGTGGGTTAGCTGGGTCCACATACAGCACCAAACATTCGTTTGCTGGGAGTTCGTGTTTTAGTGCCACAGTCCTTAATAGTAAGCCTTTTTTTTAATATATTTGAACAATAATTTCTGTTAATAGGTTCTGCAGCTGGGTGGGGCTTTTTAGACGACGCTGCTGTGGTCAAGGTACAAAAACATGCATTTCTTGTTCTTCTTGTTGAAAAGTTAAGTTGAATTGCCGGATTCACCCGATTCCAGCAAGTTGCGTTTCTATTCCAATGTATTTTATCGCGGCAGTTACTTAACATCTACTCCCTCCATTTCACTATGATATTCTTGTTACTTTTGGGCACAATATTAAGGGAAAAGGAACATGTTTTTCTTATTGAAGATGGGCGTGTGGGGTTAGAGATAGAGTAATATTAGCCATATATTTGTCTCAAAATGAAAGAGGAAGATCATAGAGAAAATACCCAAAATAAAAAAGGAGGAAGATCTTAGTGAAATGGAGGGAGTATTTAACAAATGGTATACAAGAGTTCATCATGTATGGAGTATGGTGTATTTGTTGAAGTATGAGACTTTTTAGTATGTTCTAGAATGTTCTAAAAGTGTCCGGAAGGTCATAGAAGTATCCGGAGTGTAGAGTTGTCTAGATTGTACTAGATTGTACATACTAGAATCGTCTAGAATACTCTAGAAGGTTCATGGATCTTCTAGGTGTGTAGAGAAGCCTAAAACCTTCTAGACATATCTTGTAGATGTAGAGAACTCTTATAGATTTTGTATTGATTACTCTAGAATGTCTTATTCTAGACTTTACGAATGTAGGAGGAGGAGGAGAAATACTATAAATACAGGTCCTCCCCTCCCATTCTCCTGTATCAAAATCCACGACAAATCAACACAAACAAATTCATTCAACTAATCCAACTTCAACTAATTAAAAAACGAACGACTATTCACTACTCTACCCCTCCCTTTATTACCTTATACACCAGCAGTGGTTGGAAGCTTACTCTACCTCACAGCTACAAGACGCCCGCTACAAGGTTATTATCAAAATTTATAAGCAAATCAAGTGAGGTTCACATGGGGATGGCAAAAAGAGTACTTCGATATCTGAAGGGTACTCTTGCGATGAAGCGTGTCATCATGTGGTAATAGTCTGGTTTTGAGTGGGTAAATATTATTTAATTTGCACTTTAATTGGACGACCTATCTTATTGTAAGTCGAAACAAATTACAATAATTTAAATTTACAAGGTTTGAGTTGATAATGTATGTCCGTGCATTTATATGATGTCTGATTCTTTTTAACATTGAGTTAGACCAATTAAGTTTTTTGGTCATATGAATTTTCTATATACATGAAGTTATTAGTATATAGACTAAAGGTTAAATGTTGAATGATTCAAAATTTTATTTGTTAGAGAGTAGCCACAAAATCTCTGATTTATTGAAATTTTATTTTGGAATCACATGTGGAAACTAGACATTATTTGTGATTAGTTGTACGTAATATGGTAATATGATGAGACTTCCCCACAGGAATCTTGTTGTATTTGTATGACTAATTAGGATGATATAGAAGACGTATCAGATGAGATTTTAACCTAGGTGTTAGCGTGTGTGGTATTGGATTTATCGAGTGATCAATCCTGCTATGCCATACAGACTACAGCTAGATTATCAGTCTGTATTGTCTGGTCTGGCAATGCTATGGCATACAATCTACAACCAGAATAGCAGTCTGGCCTGGCATTTAGGAAGATCTTGGAAAAAGAAAATAATTCGAGTAATAATTTTTCTTATCAAGAAAGCTATGGAACTGCTATATTATATTGACTCGTAAGATACTTTTGGTCAATTTTTCATATACTGCCACTATGTGTTTGAACATAGCTTGCTAACTTTTGATTTCCTTTTGCCCTCTCTATTTAGTTTTACGAGCACCTCACAGGTGTCAAAGTTGAAGGAAAGCTTGCGGTTCACAGTAAAGAATATGTCCTAAAATCTCTTGTTCCCGAGTGGCCCGTGGATCCAATTAATGACATAGTCAAGCTTTGTGAGAAGAATATAAAGTCCTTGGTAGTTCTTGATGATGATCCCACTGGAACACAGACTGTTCATGGCATTGATGTTCTCACGGAGTGGTTAGTAGTCTCTCTGCCCACTCATCAGATATATTATGTTTCCTTTTGGATCTTTATTTACGTAAAGCTCATTCAACTGCGGTACATATCCAACTTCTATTTTTCACCAAACAACACTTGCTTAAAAAGGAAATGTAAACCATCTCATGGATTAAGCTTAGTGCAGTATCTGTGCACCAGCCTGAAGTTCGTGAGTGTAACCCAAGTTACTTTTAGTTTTCTTAAAAGTATAATTTTTACGGATATATGTTGTCTAGGGACATAATTTCAGAATAATGCAGTTGCCTTTTGCTTTCATTTAGGAATGCAAACTCACTAATTGAGCAATTCCGGAAGAAGCCCAAGTGCTTTTTCATTTTAACAAACTCAAGGGCTCTCGGTCCTGATAAGGTATTTGTTCTTTAGATTAGTTTTGCATGTGATTTAATTGTTTACAGGAATGTATAACTATACCTAGCATAAAGTACTGGATCTCTCTGATTGGACCATTTGATTTCATTCAGGCTAGTAATCTGATTGTTGAAATATGCACAAACTTAAAGAGTGCGGCTCTAACTGCTGATAATGCCGAGTTTACAGTAGTATTAAGAGGTGATTCAACTCTAAGAGGTCACTTCCCTGAGGTAAGGCTTTATGCTTATGCGAATTTAACCTTCATGAAAACATATTAGCGAAAAATAAGGCTCTTTTCGTCAGCAACTAGCATCCAGCTTTCAGCACTTGTTGATGTGAAATTTTGGCTAGCGTATCAGATGCTGAACTTTGAGATAAACTACCATATAGGATTAAGGAAAGAATAATGCTGAAAGAGATAATGTCATTGTGTGTTTGGTAAGGGGTTGTCATTGTGCATTTGGCAAGGGCTAGACATTGCCAAACACGACCCAACCCATACTACCCACAGTGAGCTTATGGCTGTGTGCATACGTATGTGTTAGTTAATTTGTACTTTTATGGTTTTATCTTCTCTGTGTGTATTTAACTCTAGCTATGTGGACAGGAAGTAGATGCTGTTGTTTCAGTCCTAGGGCACATTGATGCATCAATCATCTGCCCGTTCTTTCTTCAGGGAGGTCGATTTACTATAGGAGATGTACACTATGTTGCAGAATCTGACCGGTAAATAATTTGTCTGGCTGAGTTCAGGTGATGAGTAGCTTTATAACTTCTAAAGTTGTGCTAAAATGTTATCTTAGGCTTGTTCCTGCTGGAGACACGGAGTTTGCTAAAGATTCTGCTTTTGGATACAAGTCTTCAAATCTTCGTGAGGTTTGACTTTGAACATGATTCACAGGGCCTCTAGTTAAGCCAATGCATGCCATTCACTTTGCTTTTAACTTTTGACTTGTTTTACTGAAGTGGGTTGAGGAGAAAACGAAAGGGCGTATTGCCTCAAGCAATGTTGCTTCCGTTTCTATTGATCTCATACGTAATGGTGGTCCAGATGCTGTTTGTGAGTACCTGTGCAATTTGGAGAAGGTGAGGGGTTGGCATTTTCACATAGGCCATTGTCCTGTTAGCTAGATTTTATATTCACCTAATTTATCAATAACTCCACTAATGGCATGCTATTGTGCCCTGCGTGACGAATAACATGCATGTTGTGATGAAGTTAGTTTTAGATTTGATTTAAGACTCTAGATATACATGCCGTGGTGGATTTAGAAACATTGAAGTTTCTTTCATTCATAGTGGGATCTCTTTCCTATGTACATATTGTTGCTAAAATATGTACACAGATGCGGCGAAATGTTAATAACCAAATGTTTAAAATCAACGGAGAAACTCTTGTTACCAATATCTTCTTAAATACTCATATATTAAATTATATTTTCAAAATAAACTTAGATCTAAAAACTTCTCCCAACGCTTAAATTAGGAAGAATACAGAAATTTTGATGTATCAGCAAATCTATAGCAAGCATTCCATCAGATACTTAAAGAAAGTGAAAACGAAGATCAACCGGACTAAAAGATAGATTATAGTTTTTTCTAAATTCATCAGGGGTATGAAGTCACAATGTTTTAATATGGTTTGAGATCCAATTTAATTTTATGGTAATATGAGGACTTCATGCTTTCCTCCAAGGGCCTTTAGGTCAGCGCATAATATTTATCTAACAGGATGTATATCTCCTAAAAATATATTAATTATGAAGATTTGATTTGAGGCTTCTCCTCGTGCAGACGATTATTGATTAAAAACACTTCCGAGAAGCTCATTTGAGCTTCTTAAAACATTTTATTGGTCGAGCCTCATCCTGATTCCTAGAAGCTTCATCAAACAGGCAGTCTTTATTCATTTATTTTACTATGCCTAGCCTTAGCAAACACGTGGATTATTAGCAAATGTGCTGGTCACATCAT
>JAOWBH010067859.1:0-14927 GCA_028566215.1 Silene coronaria
CAACTTCTGAAACAACATACCCGTGCAATTATCGCATGATACGGTTTTACGTAAATATTAATTAAATTACGTTATATTTGCCCAAATAACCTTCTAATCTCATACAAGTAACTTTTTAATAAATACCCCTCACAAGGTTATTTAGGTAATTAATAAGTAATTTTATAATAATTTTAATGTAAAACCGTTATACAAGAGTTTGTTTTTCTAATTAAAGGATATATTTTCTTTTTAATATCATCCCATTTTGTTCGAATTCAAAATGGATAGGAGTGTACGAGTGTACGACCATAAGCATAGTAAATATCTTGTGACTTGTGACTTGTGAGTGTTGTGACTTGTGAGTTTAACACTATATAAACATTGTCATAATTCGAACACAAAGAATCAAATTAAGTTAAACTAACCTCTTATTAATTGATGCAACCCGTCAACATTTATAAAGGGGTAGTATTATAGCACGAGTACTACAAATTATGGACTAAGATCGTTATACAATATAAAATAATGTTTTAATTGGTTAAACATTCATCAGTATTTCCGACACTAGTAATACGATCTTACACAATCATTATTGATAACAAGATTATATTACGTCGTAGAAAAGAACTCGGTAGAGCGTAAATTATAAACTCAAATCTCAATGAAGGTAACTTTCAAATCGGCCATTCGGCCTATCGAAATAACATCACATTAGCTGAATCGAGTAATTCACACTTTTATGTTCGCTTAATCTTTATCAACTGTTTATATTCGCTAAATCAAAAACGGAGAAAATTAAGGTGAACTCCAAATCGGACAGATTGAAAATATCACAAAAGCCGAGTCACGTAATCCACAGAAACAATATGCAGAATTCTAAAAGAGTATACAATCAATTGCCCGACTTATGAGATACCATAGGCCACAAGCATGTAAAATACAGGTTTAGTCGTAAACTTTTCAATGCTCCACGTGACGTCCTAAAATTAGCATCAACGCTTCAAAACGAACATTGGGATAAAGATAATGAACGAGTCCTCTTCGAAACAATCTCTCTGTTTTTATCAGCTGGATTCCAGAAGGGAAAAAAGCATTGTTGACAAGTGACTGATCAGCAGAAAACATTCTGTATGACAATTATCTGAAGTAGTCTTTAATATAAGGCCGGTGTACTACTTAGTCACTACCAAGTACTAAGATAACCTGAGCCTAATCTCGAGCTCAGATGAATTTGAAAGTAATCGAGGGGATTCAACGCATTCAACTTCAATGCTTTTCAAGGGATCCTTCCAGAAATGCATTTTTTTCCCTGAGGATGTTCAAGATCAACTGCCAAAAAAAAAACAATTGGCTAAGTAGGGGTTCGACACACATGTTTCATACTACTAGAGAAGAAATGTATAAATTATATCCCATTTAATCGTTAGCACGAAAGTGTCATCACAAGAATTACTCATACTTTTAAAAGATATGCCCATACCAATATACCATACTTAGGTCCACTGTTTATTGTACTAGAAAATAGGCAAGGCCATAAGTAGCACAATCTCAGCTCAGGTCACATTTTACCCCTATACCACATGCAAGGTTTGCTTGGAATGAGGGTTAATGTTACAAGGGAAATAGAATTAAATTTCAGGAATTGTGGAGGTAGCGGTCGTAGTGGAGGAGTTAGGGGGAGTAGACCTAGGAAAACGGTCTTTCGGGTCGGGTATGGGTTGGGACAATTTGAATCTGGCTCATTTGGGACATGTTTGCATTAAGAGTACGGATAAGTTCGGCACAAGCAAAATCAAGGTCGATTTGCATCGGGTAGAGCGAGGGGACATCTTCGCGTTTCTCTCAAGTTGGGCCAGGACATGTCAGTTTAAATGAGGTTATGGGAGAGGGGTAATAGTCACTAGCACCTCCTCAGGGTGATGCCTCATCCCGAGGGATAAATTTCCCCCCTCCACCCTATTTTCCTCCATCATCGCACTTCCCTCCTGTTGTAATTAATATGCAGTTTTGTTAGAGAATACACATTCAGCCAACCATGAACCTTTTTATGTTCTAGCTGTATTGCCTAAAATGAAGCTTCTGAACAAACATCGGACAAAGATAAACGAGTCCTCTTTCAGGTTGAAACTCTTTGTTTTTATCAGCGGAAGACATCTTGAAATTGTAACTCATATAAGCTCAATACATGGAGAGAGCTTTTATCAAGTACAAAGTTACCTGTGTACGGGCTCTCAAACCCCGATGGTAGTCTTTAATAAAAGGGGAACTACGTAGTGACTACCAAGACAGCCTGAGTCTAATCTCGATCTCATATAAATATGAAAGTAAATGAGGGGATTCAATGCATTCAACTTCAATGCTTTTCAAGGGATCCTTCCAGCATTGCGCTTTTTCCCTGAGGATGCTCACGATCAACTGCCAAAAAAAATTGATTAGCAAATTACGGATTTTAGGCACTGAAGTTTTCATACGTTCAGTATTCAAATTTCACACAATTGGCAAACATAAGAGGGATTAGTTCCAGGAGATGATATGATGTACTATTTGGTGGAACGGATCCAGGCATTTAGCTAATACTTTCAGGATTCATGTTTGATGGATCACCGAAAGAATAAAAATGCATTAAAACAATCTCCTTTTATGACTCGGTAATAGGAACAAAGCATTCCAAGATCCCTAATATGCTAGAGGGTCAATGCATAAAATTAAGAGCATAATGGTTAAAGAATGGGATTCATAATATACAGGCACAACCATCTTCCACCACAAAAAATTTACCATAAATGAGGCTTCCTAGGAGTGAAGGTAATTGTTACTGGGTAATACAAATCAAAATAAAGGAATTGTGGAGATAGATGTGGTCAAGGAGTAGGGGAGTAAACCTAGAACATAGGTTGTTCAAGACGGGTAAGGGTTGAGCCACGGGGTTACGTTTCCCCACCAACCCCTTTTCCTCCCTTCACCATCACCCCCTCCAATTTTCCTTGATTTTGGTCCCCATAACCTAGTACCATACCACCATGCAACATAGAATACCTGCGCAGCAGCAGAATTCTCTAATTTTGTTGCTATTGACAGCACATCAGGGTGGCAACACCAAAACAGACCATCCAGAAAGGTCATAAGCGAAGATTTTGAAGAATGCCAAACTCTTGTTTCACGCAGCTTTAACTCTCCGAGTTTATATGGTTGGCCAATAACCACATTCCTCAGTGGCTCCGCCTCTGCTACAATCTGTAGATGCCAACATAATGGAAAGATGATCAAACTATGTTTCATGACTTCGACATTTGGACACGAGACAATCAAACAGGGTAAATATATTATGAATTGGAGATATACATCATACCAGACGAGTGCAAGCCAAGCTCAGCTCTAGAGATTTGAAAAGGTTTGTTTCTGTGAGAAACTTCTTTAGCTTAACAAACCAAAAATTGGTGATCGAGGCTGTCACCACTGGAAAGAACTGAGCATTACAGTGATCACGCACTTTAATCAACGACAGAGAAGTCTCCACTTTACATTTGTACAAAAACTCGCGCAAGTTAGGGGCATCAACTGTAACATTCTTGAACTCATTTATGTCTAGGTAATTTAAAATTTGAAGTTCCTTCAATGAATTACTTGAGATCTTAATGCATTTCAGCATTGAGCATGTATCCAATACTAAACTTTCTAATGCTATAAGCCCAGATGCTAGCACAGAAACAATATCATCACTTATGGAAGCCCAACAAATCTCCATCTTTCTCAAGTTTTTCAAAGCAACCACATTCATGCTCCATGGCCATGGAGAATCTGGATAAAAGCTACGATAAACAAACTTTTGAAGCTGAGATGCTTGGAGGTCAGATTGCATCGTTCCACTACCCCGGACTTCAACTTCCCTATTAACTTTTCTTATCGAAGGAAGTGAAATTTTGTTAAGGTTGTTATCGTATGTAATATCTAATTCAACCAAGGGGCAGAAGGAGATAATTTCTTGAAGCATGTCCTCTTCAACAGTTTTCGGGACCAAAATCAAATGTTCGAGTGAGATTAGCTCTATAGTCGCATAATATGGCAGCCCAACGTTACAACATTTCAAATATTTCAACGATTTCGCACAAAATAGAATCTCAGGCAACCTATACTCATTTCCACGAGTAATCTGGATTTCCAATCTCTCGATTTGGTTTTGCACCGCAATCATTACCCATTTGTCAACCAAAGATTCTAGCTTTTCATCAACCTCAAGAAGCGTAAGGTACATTTTTGTTATTCTATACTTTTGGGAAATGTACCGTTGCATCGTCTTATCTACAAACTCCACAAAACGTTCAAGTGTACATGTATCGTCCTCAGTCTCATACATAAAGTACCCAGGTTGAAAATTCAAAACCGGAATGGAGGACCAAGCTCCATACCACCTCTTAGACAATACACTAGAGCGACCCGCCTCTTTAGTATCAAGCACTGAGAGAATATAATGCAGTATAAAATCCGGAAGCTCCGAAATTCTATCAACATTACCCCTTTGCTTCTTTGCTACATTTTCCCCAACCTCCATGATTTTCTCACAGGAATTTCGTCAAACAGGTAGTATGCACTATCTAAAACCCTAATCTTTGCCTTTTTCACTATTCTAACAAATACCCAATTCACAATTCATGGTCATATCTTCACTACAAATTAAAAATCCAGAAATAACCATCTCAAACAACAATATAATTCAGTTTCGCATCAAAAAAAAAAAATGGAAAATTAGATAACATAAAAGAGTATACCAGATGGGTTTGAATCAATCGGACGCATGGGAATCTCAGCAGAAATCAGTATTACTTCAGATTAATCAGATTACACAAAGAATCGAAGAAAAGCTAGGGTTTGAAGTTGACATTGTGAGACTATATTTATGGGTAGTTTTACAATAACTTCGATGCAAAACCGTTCTACAAAAGACTTTGATTTTTCTTTTTAATAATTTAATTCGAATTTGAGTCGGATATCAGGATATGTGACTCCTGACTCATGACTCATGACTGTGAGTTTAACACTCTTTTAACTTTGTCATAATTTAAAGCCGACATCAATTTAAGTTAGAACAACATTTTATCGGTTGATCTATTAGTGGACACGGATACGGTAAAATCTACGAGAGTGAATATTGAAACGGTTTCAAACCCTCGACAATTTATTAGATCATGACACAATGTAGTATTAAACGAGATACTATATAAGTATTATTTACATATTATGGAATAAGATCGTGAGTCGTGACACAATGTAAAATCGTGTTGTTCATCGGTTAAACACTCGTTAAGGTTGTCTCACACTAGTAACACGGTCATAAACAATAACGAGTTTACGCAAACTTGTATTAGCGACATAAAGAGCATGTTTTCGTAAAACACAAGATGAAAATTGCATTGAGAAGTGTGTCAAATGACTGTTCTACTTCACAATACAAAGAAATGCAACCAATTTAGTGAACCATTTTGCTTTATTCCATCAAATTCCAAACCAGACAGCTCCATTGGAAACGGAAACACAAGCGCAACTTCTAAAAGACATCCTAAATTTTAATTCCTAATAAGCTCAGTATATAACTAAAGAGCACAGACGTTTATGGCTGTACGCTCCGGAGGGGCTGTGGTAGTCGGTAATATAAGGTGCCTTCCTTAGTGACTACCAAGACAGCTTGAGCTTCATCTCAAGCTCATATGGATATGAAAGTAAATGGGGGGATTCGAAGCCTTCAACGTCAACGCTTTTCAACGGATTCTTCCAGCATTGCTCTTTTTCCTTGAGTATGACCAAGATCATCTGCCAAAGAGATAAACAATTGGCATATTATAGACGAAACCCTTAACATGCCTGCAATGAGTATAAACCTCAAACGGAAAGGCACTAGTCCATAACCGGCTTCAACACGTATAATCAATCAGACCGAGATCATTAGCATGGTTAAGTGTCGTCACATGAATTTGAGTAAAAATTATCTAACAGTGATGTCATATTGAATCACACTCCTAATATACTCGGGCACCATTTAAAACATAAAGTTGAATTCCTTCAAACAAAAGTGTAGCGCCTGAAAGAATACCACAAGTAGCGGGGTAAATAGGGTCGAATACTCGTCCCCTTTGTTGATTGTGTCAACTACCCAGAGGGTTTTTTTCAATTGACCCAAAGTGAAGCGTCCTAAAATTATAACAACATTACCTACGTGCCCTGACTCCCGCAAATTAAAGGACATATACAACCATGACAATATTTGTGTATCCCTGAGTAAGAGAGTGCAGTTAAGATTCTTTGGTTGGTGCTAATAGATGAGTCAGGGGTGGTCAAATTTAGCTTAAATTTCTACGTGCGAGACAATATAAACACAATAGATTTTTACGACGTAAGCTTAATTTGCAGTTTCCTTGTGTGTGAGCACTATTTCCCCTCAACATCAACCATCTACGACAAATAATTTTGATTATACGAAAGCCTATCAAAGGGAAACATTCAAATCAAACAAAACAAACCAAGTTACAGAGTAACAAAGTGTACCTCAACAATATTGTTCTGGAAACCCGTTGGTATGACCAGTACATCAGGACGACAACTCCAAAATAAACCATCCAGAAATGCCGAAATTGAAGAACTATCAAGCTTCCAATTACATGTATCATACAGCTTGATCTCTTTGACCTTATACGGTGCCCCAATGTTAATCCTACGCAGATGATCCCCGTCTACCTCAATCTTCATATCCAACATAATCATGTTATTTAACATGTATGCAACTATATTAACACTGTGTGTAAAAATACGCATAGATAATTAAAGATATACGGAGTAACTTAAATTTCAGAATATCACACCTGATAATCTGATTCAAGACCAGACAACGTCATCCTTATGACCTTGAATATTTTAGTTCCTACAAGAAAATCCCGTAGCTTAACGAACCACTCAGTGCAGGGAAGTTCGACCCATACAAATAAGTCGCCATGACAACTGTCTTGTACATTGACAATTGACAGCGCAGGCATCAACTCAGTGCTAACGTTAGTAATTGACGGAGCAAAATTCAACTCAGAATAAAGTTGAAACATAGTCAAGTTTGGGGCATCAATGGTAAGCTTCTCCAACATGTGGCACCCTACTACTGTAAAAGTTTTAAGTGAAATGCTCGAGATTTTTACGCATTTCAGCAATGCACATTTATTAAGAACCAGATTTTCTAACACGGCAAGTCCAGAAGCCAGCTCAAAAACAACATCATCTGTAATATCTGCAGAAGTAATTTCCACCGTTTTCAAGTTCCTCAATGCAGCTATATTCATATGCCATGGCCACGGACACTGGAAATAATTAAGATAGAAAAACTTTTCAAGAGTAGATATTCTGTTGTTTGATTGTGGTGTTCCACTACCAAAGTCGCTGGCCACATCATCCTTCTGAGACTTTTTTATACAAGGAACTGAGATACTTTTGAGGGCCGCGCATCCCCTAAATTCCAAGGCAATCAAAGGGCAACTACTGATGATCCGCTGAAGCATATCATCATCTATAGTTGCTCGGGTTAAGATCAACTTTTCAAGGCAGAAAAGTTTCATGGTCGGGTAATTTGGCATCACCACCTTGTCACCACTCAAGAATTTGAGCGACCTTGCACTAAAAAGAAACTCGGGCAATATATAATCCAACGATGATTCCTCGACAACAATCGTAATATCCAACTCCTCTACTTTGTTTTCCACAGCAATTCTTATCCAATTATCAATTAAAGGCATAAAGGCTTCATTAAACAAGGGGATTTCGAGGCAAAATTTCCTTATGCCATGCTTCTGGATGGAATATCTTGCAATCGTATAATTTATGAACCCCATATAACTTAGAAGTGTATTTCGATCATAAAAGTCTGCTTCATATTTCGATCCTTCCTTCTTAAAGTACTGCGGCTGAAAATCCAAAACCGGGATTGAAGACCAAGCTGCATGCCATTTCTTAGACAACACGCCAGCACGACAAGACTCTTTCATATCAAGGAATGAAAGAATAATCTGAAGGATAAACTCTGGGAGTTCTGAAATTCGATCAACTGATTCCATTTTATCCTTTGATAGTTTTGTCTCCTGTCATCAAAATTTTCTCAGAGGAAATTCATCAAGCACGTGACACGCACCAGCAAAATTCATGATCATCAACTAATTTAACCCGATTTCATAATCAATAATTCTACCTAATTGCATTATCTGAATTCTTGGCCATCAACTAATTTAACCCTATTTCACAATCAATAATTCTACCTGAATGCATTATCTGAATTCTCGATCATCAACTAATTTAACCCGATTTCACAATCAATAATTCTACAAGACTGCATTTTCTAAATTCTTGATCATCAACCAATTTAACCCAATTTCACAATCATAAAATTCAACATAACTGCATTAATTCGTCGCCTATTTAACCCAATTTCAGAATCAATAATTGTACATAATTGTATTATCTAGTTCTTGATCATCATCCAATTTAACACATTTCGCAATCAATAATTCTACATGATTGCGTATCTAAATTCGTGATCATCAACTAATTTAACCAAATTTCCCAATCAATAATTCTACATAATTGCATCATCTAAATTCCTGCCCATCAACTAATTTAACCCAATTCAAGAAAAACAACAAACTCTAATAATGCAATTGCAACTTACCAAATGCTAATCAAATTAAGAACAAAACAAATTTCAATCCAGAAATTAGGTAAACCCACAAAGTATGTTAAATACCCAATTCAAGTTAGAACACAGAATATTGAATCATAACACATAGAATACAAAAGAATTGGAAATTAAATTATACCAGTGAAGATTTTGGATCAATCAATTAGTGTAAATTCTGGGTGTAAGTTGTTAATTGTCTTCTTCTTTTGATCATTTAGAAAATATGGATTAGGGTTTGTAATTGGGAGTGAAGAAAAATAACTCCCAACACTCGGCAGTTGGGCTCGGTTTCAAGGGTCGGACATAACATGGTTAAAGTAAAGTGTCGGAGTGAGTGATCGAGTGAATATACTTAAATCGAAAAAATTGTTTATTAGAGAGAATTGTTTGTACTTATTTGATTTTGTAACAGGTTTTTATGATTGTAGGATAAAATGAATAATCGAAGTGATGTTTTGGGTAAGAGTGTCCAAGGATCGTACATATATTACACAGTTAAAGTAAAATGTCGGAGTGAGTGAGTGATTGTGTAAGCTTAAATCGAATCGATTTGTACATTACAAGGAATCGTTTGTACTTATTTGATTTTTACATGTCTCGATAAGCTAGTTTATCTTTCTATTTAGAGCGATTTTTAGTAAGTAAATCAGACATTTACTTACTAAGACTATAACTCTAATAAGTGAACAATTTGATCAATTTCTCATTTAAATCAAATTTTCATTTTCCTTTTTGGCTTTTGCATTTTTGTACTAGAGAGGTAATCTCGATAAAATTCAAACAAAATTAACGTAAATTTTTTAAGAAAATACGGAGTATCGGATGGAAATTAGTTTGACCCAATATTATACACAATTTAGTAACCCACTATATCATGTTTCAAATTTCGATAATTGTTTAAAACTCGGGTTCTTGTCAAGTAATTCAATTCAAAACAATGTCCAAAAGGTCACGGACCCATGAGATCAGTTATAAGTATTTGGTTTGTAAAGTGGAATTGAATAGAAGAAGTATAAATAAGTGACGGTCAAATTTAGCTTAAATTTCGAGATGCATGGAGGAAGTATAAATAAGGGGTGGTCAAATTTAGCTTAAATTTCGGTTCTTGGTAAAATTTATACCTAGCTTCGTCTCTGCGTGATTGCGTGGGATACTTTATCTGAATTCACGCAAGTATTTTTTATTTCCACATTATACATTTGTTGCAAACTTTTTAAAGTACAATAAACTGAGGATGAAAAACTGAAAGTAGTACGAGTACAAAACAAACGCAACCTGAGCCTGATAAAATGCGAATTCTTCGATCTCTTGTAACCGTATTGCTATGCCTGTACTCCGTACTTGCTAAAAGAACACGACTACCAACACAACCTGAGACTGATGTCAACCATAGATGCAAACGTAAGTAAACGAGAGTGATTGACGACTTCAACCTCAATGCCTTTCAACGGATCCATAGGGCACCGTACTTTAGCTTTAAGGATCTCCAAGATCAACTGGTAAAAAAATAATCAAAAATTAACTTTTTCAGGAGGGGATAATTGCTGTAAGACTTCAGTTCGAAACCAAAATCACTGTTTACTGAGCAATAATAAGGATTTCTTTACAATACCCCACAGCTACGAAGTATTTAACCGCAGCCACAGTTTGGCTGGCGGTCCTTTGGCAAGCGAAGATTTTAAGCACCAATGGTTTAATATAAGAGTAAGAGTATACATGCTCCGTACACCATGCATATATAGCGACTGTCTAAAGGAAGTACTTGTTTTTGGTAGGTCATCATGTAGAAAAAAAAAACAAAAATGACGAACAATTGAACAAACCACTGCACTAAACCATAATATACCTCAATAGTCGCATTCTGGAAAGTTGTTGGTATCGACAGAATATCAGGGTGGCAACTCCAAAATAGACCATTCAGAAAAGAGGCAAGCGAAGATTCTTCACGCTCCCAATCCCATGTGCGGAACAGCTTGAGCTCTCTCAATTTATACGGTGCTCCAATATTAATCTTACGCAGATGGTCCTCGTCTACCGCAATCTTCAGATACAACATAATCATGTTATTAACCACATGTATTGCAACTACATTAAGACCGTGTGGGAAGTATAATCATGTAATTCAATTACGTAAAGATAATTAAACATATAAGGAGTGACTTAAATTTCAGAATATCACACCTGATAACCAGAGTCAACATACAACGTCAACTCTATGACCTTGAATATTTTTGTTGTTACAAAAAACTCCCTTAGCTTAATGAACCACTCGGTGCAGGGAAATTCGACCCATACAAATAAGTACGTATCACAACTGTCTTGCACATTGGTAATTGACAGCACAGGCATCAGCTCAGTGGTAACATTATCAGTTGACGGAGCAAAGTTCAACTCAGAATAGAGTTGAAACCTAATCAAGTTCGGAGCATCAATTGTAAGCTTCTCCAACATGAGGCACCCTGCTAGTGTAAGTTTTCTAAGTGAAATGCTTGAGATTTTTACGCATTTCAGCAATACACATTTACTAAGAACTAGCTTTTCTAGCACGGCAAGTCCAGAAGCCAGCTCAAAAACAACGTCATCTGTAATATCAGTAGATGTAATTTCCACCTTTCTCAAGTTTCTCAATGCAGCTACATTCATATGCCATGGCCACGGACATTCAAAACAATTATGATAGGAAAACATTTCCAGAGTGGATGTTCTGCTGTAATTTGACGCCACATCATCCTTAAGAGACTTTTCAATGCACGGAACTGAATTACTTTTGAGGGCAGAGCAACCACTAAATTCTAAGGCAGTCAAGGGGCAATTATAGATGATCCGCTGAAGCATATCATCATCTATAGTTGCCCGGTTTAAGACCAAATATTCAAGGCAGAAAAGCTTCATTGTTGGGTAATTTGGCATCACCACCTTGTCACCCCTCAAAACTTTGAGTGACCTTGCACAAAACAGAAACTCGGGAAATGTATAATCGAACGATTCCTCAATAAGATTCGTAATATCCAACTCCTCTACTTTGTTTTGCACAGCAATTTCTATCCATTTATCAATCAGAGGCTTCAAGCCTCCTTCAAATTGTTTAAACAAGGGGATTTCGAGGCTAAATTTCCTTATGCCATGCTTCTGGTTGGAATATCTTGCCATCGTATTATTTATGAACCCCATATAACTTATAAGTGTATCATGATCATAAAATTCCGCTTCATTTTTATCTGAATGAGGTGAACCTGCCTTCTTAAAATACTGCGGCTGAAAATCCAAAACCGGGATAGAAGACCAAGCTGCATGCCATTTCTTAGACAGTACACTAGCACAACAAGCCTCTTTCATATCAAGAAACAAAAGAATAATATGAAGGATAAACTCAGGGAGTTCCGAGATTCGATCAACTGTTTCCATTTTATCGTTTGATTGTAGTTTGTCTCCTGTCATCACAATTTTCTCAGAGGAATTTCATCAAACAGGTGATATGCACCATCAAAATTCATGATCATCAACTGCTTTAACACAATTTCATACATGATTGCATGATTTGATTGCATGATTTGCATCATCTAAACTATCAATTAATTTAACCCAATTCAAATAGAAACAACAAACCCTAATTATGCAATTGCAATTTGCAACTTACCAAATACCTAATCAAATGAAGAAAAAACAAATTTTAATCCAGAAATAAGGTTAACCCATATAAATTAATAGTAAACCCAACACAATTATGAATTATAATATAAAATCATCAAGAAAAAACATGAATACACAATTCAAGTAAGAACACAGAATACTGGATCATAACACAAAAAATGCAAAAGAATTAGAAATTAAATTATACCAGTGGGAGATTCTGGATCAATCAATTGTCACATGTCACAAATTTGTGACGAATTTTTGTCCATCATAAATGAGAAATTTTAATCAGTTGGAGTAAATTTTGGGTATAGTTGTTAATTGTCTTCTTCTTTTGGCCAAATTTTGGGCTTGTGTTCGACACTCCTATAGTCCAGTGTCACTCCGACTCGGTTTTAAGGGTCGGACACGACATGGTACTAAAGGGTTAATAGTATGAATTTGTGACAAGGTTTTTATGATTGTAGGGTAAAATGAATTGTCGAAGTGATGTACTGATATTATATAATTAAAGTAAGGTGTCGGAGTAACATAAGTTAGGGAAACCGAAAAAGATTAACGTTACAAGGAATCGTTTGTACTTATTTGATTTTACGTATCTCAATAAGCTAGTTTATCTTTTCTTATTATGAACACGATTTACTTATATAAAAGAACAATTTGATCCACTTCTCATTTAAATCTAATTTCCATTTTCCTTTTTGGATTTTTATAGTAAAGAGGTAATCTCGATAAATGGAGTAAAATTTTTAAATATATATGAAGTATCAAATGGAAATTAGTTTGACCCGATATTATACAAATTGAAGTGAAATAACCCATGATTAAAATTCGTGATTCTTATCAGCTCAATTCTTTTAAATTGTCCATAATTAAACAATGTCAACTTAATCCAAGTATTAAAAGGTCATGGACCCATGGATCAGGGACGAAATTTAGTACAAATCGACCAAGTCATGGCCCAACGCCCCAACCTAGTTTTTTTTTTTTTTTTGTGGGAAAATAAAAATGGAGTGCGAAATAATTTTCTTTTCAACAAATAATATAATTAGAAATATATGTGATATTTGGTCTGAAGTCACGCAAGTATTTTTTTTCATATTATACATATGTTGCAATTTTTTTGAATTTTCATGCAATAAATTGAGGGTGAGAGTAGTACGAGTATGAAACAAACCCAGCCAATGCGTCACAACTCACAAACATGTAAAAGTTATTAACGAATATTGTATATCTTTACCGCTGTCAAAAAAAAAAAAAAATCCCGATCATTTGAAATTCATCACATGAATTTGAGTGAACATTAAGATTCTGAGACTAAAGTGAATTCTCTTTTGCATAATTGCACCCTGAACCTAATGAAAAATACAGGGAATTGAAAATGGCTACCAAGACAACCTGAGCCTGATCTCGACCTCGGATGAATACGAAAGCAAATGAGAGTGTTTGACGACTTCAACCTCAATGCCTTTCAACGGATCCTTCCAGTACCGGACTTTGGCTTTAAGGATGCCCAAGACCATCTGGTGAAAAAAAAAATCGCAAATTAGGTTGTTCGGGATAATTGCTGTACGATTTCAATTTAAAACCAAAAACAGAGTTTACGTGAGCACAAAATATGCATTTCGTCACAATATTTTGATTAAACTTTTCTTTCACTATACCTCACAACCACAACGTGCACTGCGGTCCGGTGGCAAGTGAGCGTTTTACGCACTAATGGTTTAATATCAGCGAAAGTGTATACATAACATACCCCATACCATACATAAATAGCGACAGTCTACAGCAAGTACTTGTTTCTAGTAGGTCATCGTGTTACTAACACACAAACAAACAAACAAACGAAAATGACGGACAATTGAACAAACCACTGCTGTAAAGCATTATATACCTCAACAGTCGCATTCTGGAAAGTTGTTGCTATAGACAGTACATCAGGGTGGCAACTCCAAAATAGACCATCCAGAAAAGCAGCAAGTGAAGATTTTTCAAGTTCCCAATCACATGTGCGGAATAGCTTGAACTCTTTGAACTTATATGGTGTTCCAGTATTAATCCTACGCAAATGGTCCTTGTCTACTGTAACCTTCAAATCCAACAAACCATACGCAACTCCAATCAGCATAACCATGCTATTAGTCTATTACTCATGTATGGATGGAGGGAAGGACTGACGAACATTTCCCTTGTTTGGATGGTAAAGTGGGTAATCGGGGATAGAGGGATCCATATTCCCTCCAACAAGACACAATAAAATCCATCTAACATATCAAATAATTGGTTGGAAAACACCACAAAACCCATCTACTTCCCTCTTGCGTTGTTTTCTACCAAGGTAAAACATGATAATTAAAGCTAGGAATTTCATACCTGATAATCAGGGTCACCAGCACACATCTCAAGGGTCGTGAATATGTTTGTTTTCACAAGAAACTCGTTAAACTTAACGAACCACTCAGTGCAGGGAAATAGTACCCACGCAAATAAGTGAGCATTACATCGATCATGCACATTGATGATCGACAGGGCAGGCTTAAACACATTCCCGTCATTGGTAATTGACGGAATAAGCTTAAACTCAACGTTGAATAAAAGCTGTCTCTTATAC
>JAOWBH010067969.1:0-14926 GCA_028566215.1 Silene coronaria
TGGGTATTTTGTGAGGGGAAACGGTATCCGTCTCTTACGAGAGACGGATACCTCCCGTCACAAGTAAGAATTTGTGATCAAAAAATTATCTATACTTTAACATAATTTAATCCAAACCCGATCCAAATAAACCGTCAATCATATCCACATTCCACAAGCAAGACTACGACCAATACATCATCCTTGAAAAAGTAATTTTTACTTACTCCCCGAACATGTCATCTTATAAAGACCCGTTCCCTTTCCCGGCTAAATAGCTCAAATTTGCACCCTTTCCCGTTATTATTTCCATAAAACCGTCTCATAAGAGAATTTGTTACCGTTCCGTTGAGCATGTGATATAGTCACGTATTCTCTCATTCATTCCCACGCCATCTTTAAACAAGGAGCACATTTCTTTACAATCTTGGAATTCCTCAAAATAATTCTCCCAACATTATTTACAATGACGATCACTAGTGACGACTCTTTCCGAAGCGCTTGTTCCGGCAGCTCCGATGATATTCCCGTTCACATCGACGTCGATACGAATAATTTAAACAATACGGATAATTGTAACCGTAATGGTCATTATGAAAGCGACCCGGACAATGAGTTGACCCTCCAGTTTTCAACTTCTGCAACTCGCAGAACTAATTCTTCAGGTAATATTTTATTATTATTATTATTATTATTATGGTTGATTTTGTCTCCGTATTCTTTGGTTTTGGATTATGATCGTAGTCGTAAAAACACGTCACATTTAGGCATGGGGTAATATTGTTGTTGTCGCATGATTAGCAATTGATAATTGAGATATTTTGACGTGTTTTGAGTTGGCCTAGAGAAATGCTTGTACGTAGAGATTATGTTAATTGGCCGAGCACAAAAACTTATATGAGACGGTCTAATCCTACATGTTTGAGTTATGTGAGACGATATTATACAAGACTTACTTTTTTTCAAAAGAGCTATGTGGTGAATTGTGATATCAGACTTAGTGTAACAGGAGTCCATCTGGGTGGTAGAATTGCTGAAATTGATCGAATATGGCGGGTTTTGATTCAACTTACCTTTTTCTTGGACAATGTAGTTATGGCCTAGTGACATTAATCAAGGCAAATCGCGTGTTTTTGGGTTCTTAGGAATTCGATTAGTGATTAATGAGGCTAGGAATGCTGTCTCCGAACATCATGCAGGGTTGGGTATTTGTTGTCGTAGTGGGGGTGATTAGTTGTTGCGTAGGACCTCAGATTGACTCATTCAGTTCAAATGGAGGCGAGGAGTTAAAAGCCGCAATTAAATTGTAAAATGACAACTAACGAGTGAATTGAAAGCAGGTTTTGTCTATCATCCGGGTACTAGCTTACCAAATGATGTGAGATCTACCTAAGTGGGCTAAGTCTAGTGCTGTCGATTAGGATGGCAGAGGGATATATTATCCTGTGAAGGTTCTCTCATTGTTGTGATTACATATATCTTACTTTCTTCATAAGGGTGTCTACATTTTAATGTTTAGTGTTTTGATAACTGGTCTATGTTTCCGATTCTCCTAGCAATTCAGTTACTTATGAAACTGTCCAAAGATTCTATTGACAGGGTATGGTCGAATGAACACGATGTTACTGAGGAACTGTCTACTTCTAATCATCTTACAAAACCTGGCAGATCCAAATATTGTCCATTTAGTCTGCTGGCAGCAAAACTTTTTGATGATAAACTTCCTTTGACGAAAAAGGTTACACTTGTTGATTTTCTGTTTTTCCTTAACACTGCCAAACCTTAGATTCTCTCTTGTGTCTGACGGAAGTACTCATATTGTTTTCCGTTGAAACTTAATATGTGGTGCTATACTTAAATTGTCTTTGCTCTCATGCTATCCTCCCCGCTGACATGTTTCTCCATGAGCTTATTCGGCATTATAGATTGTGACAAGTACTTTCTGATGCTACGAATAATTTTCAAGCCTCAGTTTACACTGATGCGGGTTACATTTGCACTCGCCTGGTTTTTTCAGTAAAATACAAAGACCAGCTAGGTGTTTCACTGTCATGTGTGCACTTTAAAGCATAAATGTTATTCTTATTGCTGTTGTTCTAGCTGATAGTCATCTTGCTACTCTAGTACCGTCTACCACTTTTCCCGCCTCAACTTTGTTTCAATCTTCATTCTTCCTTCTATTTCTGTTAGTATGCAACCGTTTGACTAGCCAAAGCATCTAGCAAACTGTTTGGAGAAAGATTAATGTGTATTTTCATTTTTATTTTTCTTCTCGGCTCAAGATGCAATCTCCTCCTTTCTAGTACTCTATGAAGATTATTAACATTAAAATTGAAAGACTCCAATTTTTTTGGCTTGACATTGACTCTCCATGTACGTCCAGTTGAAATGGCTGAACCGTGTTGCAACTGTCAAAAAGGATGGAACCGTACAAGTTGATGTGCCTGGAGATATCAACACGCAAAGGTTTGACATCGGAACTGAATCTGCCTCTGCTCCGGGTTCTGTATCTGTATCTGTATCTGTTTCTGGTTCGGGTTCTGGTTCTGTATCTGTTTCTGGCTCTGGTCATACCACAGATGGAGAACAAGATGATTCAACTGACTTCCAAGATCTACCTCCAATGCAAATTGTGATGCTAATTGTTGGAACAAGAGGCGATGTACAACCTTTCGTAGCTATTGGGAAACGTTTGCAGGTATTCGTCTTATTTTACGTATCTGTGTCTGCATTCAACTTTTTGTTGATATTTGGTGGTGCTTCTTTGAAGTTCTTGTATTTAAGGTTAGTGACCGAGCTTATTAGAATTAATCTTTCGTGACATATGTTCCACTGTATCGTTGTGGATTTATGGAGAACAATAGACTGTCATGAGGGACAAGAGTACAACTGTACAAGACAGATACCACCAGGAGAGAGGGCAACAAGCCTCACAAAGAGCTGATTAATGATTGCCTAAATTATGCCTTGTTGGTGTCTGTTTCAATTATCATCCACTTGGTGGAACTAGTCTTCTGCCTTCTCTTAATGAATTAGTGTTTCATCAGTTGCTTATCTACTTTAACTCCTCATTGGAATATTCCCATTTTAGAGATATCCCTTGATAATTATTATGGTGTGTTTCCTTGCAGGAATATGGACATAGGGTTCGGTTAGCAACTCACCAAAATTTCAAGGAGTTTGTTTTGAGTTCTGGGCTGGAATTCTTTCCTTTAGGAGGGGACCCGAAAATTCTTGCTGGCTGTAAGTCATCTATGTGGCTCTTTTAAGACTGCTGTCTCATTGTGTCTTGTTGTATGAAGTTAGAGTACACTGCCCTTGAACAGTAGAAACAAGCATGCTACAATATATCATACGTAAGTAGCATGTGATGAAGTCCTCTTGCTGATATGCAAATCAGATAACTTTTTATTTATTTTTGTCAATCCGTGCTATGGGAGCATGGGTCTGAGATTTTTTGTTGAAAAGTATTAGGGCGTAGTCAAGTTTCATTTCATGTTCAGTAGGGCTGTGTTTATGGATAGCATCATCCATATTAACTAAGATCCGAGTAAGGTAAGACAACAAGAGCGACAAACTCTCCCTTCTGTGTTATAATAATGAGACATCGTCAATCGATGTCCAACTGACTGGTAAATAATTTAAATAATCTATCTACCCAGGCATGGGGCTGCCTAATTCTGGGCCTGGACCCTCCTATGTGGGAGGTCTTTACTGGGATGTTGCTGCTGCTGCTGTGGTTTTGTTTATCCAGTTCTATCGAACTTTCAGTTGATCCTTTTTTGGTGGTCGTGGTGGTGTTGGATTGGTGGCGTCTTAACATTATAGACTATCTTTTACTCTTTATCTTCAACGTTTAGCTGTCATATGGTCATTATTACATCTATCTGCATTTTATTCACAGTTCCTTTGTTTATATTTGTTCAGATATGGTGAAAAACAAGGGCTTTTTGCCTTCAGAACCATCCGAGATACCCATTCAGCGGAATCAGATGAGAGAAATTATATTTTCCTTACTAAGGGCTTGCAAGCATCCTGATCCTGAAACTCAGATTCCTTTCGATGCTGAAGCAATAATTGCAAATCCACCAGCGTATGGTTAGACTAAGTTCTCTTCTCTATCATGAGGTTCCTTTTATACACACATGATACATGCATAGGTGCATTTATACACCCATTTTGAAACCAACTGAAACCTTCTTGTTTGGCAATTTCATGGTTCTTGAGCGGTCGGTTATGACTTGAGACTTTCCAATATGCTAGATTAGTAGATTTAAATTTGCTAGATTCAAACTTTAATATTCTATTTCAGGACATACTCATGTTGCTGAGGCACTCAAAATACCAATTCATATATTCTTTACAATGCCTTGGACGTAAGTATCTATCAAATCTAAAATAATGGTGTGGATTAACACAATGCAGTGTAGAACATATAGGTTTTCATGTTGTCTTCATGTTTTTGGCTTTGCTTGATGGGAACTTGGGAATATGAGGGTTTTCCCTATCTTTGGTTTAGTTGCGCTTGTATTGTATTTGATTAAAAAAAAAAACAGATAGCTTGAACATTTCTTTGTGCCTGGATGTTGTCTTGAAAACTAAGATCTAACCCATTTAGATCAATCCTGTACGACTGTACGTGTATAAGGTTAATTACTCTACCCTGACGAGTCATTAACCATGGGAGACCAATGTGTATTCTTGGCTTTGATCCTTTTTTATCTGGTTTCTGAGTATCATGAAAGGAAGCAAATTGACTCTGCGCTTCAAACTTTGAAGTAGCAGCCAGTCGCAAATCTTGACGCAATTTTTGACCTCCTCCCCCTCCTATATCACTTTAGATGGTGGCCTTTGAGCGACAAGGGTAATGCTGTTGTTGCTGCGGATGATGCTTATTCTTGACTGTTTCTTCTTTGAATTTCATATATCAAGAATACATGAAGTTGTTCCTTCCTTTCAGGCCCACAAGTGAATTCCCACATCCTCTGTCCCGTGTGAAGCAACATGTTGCTTACAGAGTAAGTAATGATTTTGCCAATTCTGACACAATCTGCAGCTATTGGTGACATTCTGTAGGATTTTGTTTTAACTCCGCATATACTTTCAGCTTTCATACCAAGTTGTTGATGTGATGATTTGGCTTGGAATTCGGGACATGATAAATGAATTCAGGAAGAAAAAACTGAAGCTGAGACCAGTTACCTACTTAAGTCCTAATAGTTCTCCTTCTGACATTCCGTATGGATATATTTGGAGTCCTCATCTTGTCCCTAAACCCAAAGGTTAGTGACCTGTATTTCTGCTATGTGACGATGTCACATATTTATTCCCAAGAGCTGGTGGTTATTGCAAGACTTGATGATCTGAACTGTTCATCAGTCTTGTACTGATATATATGATTCACTGTCTCTCTTAATTTGCAAATTGTAAGTTATTTGTATTCTAGAATATGTTACTCTAGTCTCTATACCAAACCCTTACTTCTCAGACAGTTTAATCATATCTCATTACTTTGTCACATATATTTCTCTCTCTGTGGCGAGGCAGTTCCTTGCTAAACCTGCAGGGAATAGGCATAGAACTTTAGTATTCTGATCATGTCTTTTACCATTTTTTGTCTGAGTCTTTCAAGCGAAGTTAGCCGTCAGTCGACAACAAAATATTGTAGCTCTTTGCTTATCTTAAGAATTTGTGGTTGCGCAACTCTTTTCCAGTCCTTTTTAATGGTTATAGACTGTTATAGTCACTCGTCACTAGTCTTAGTCTTCTAGTCCGTTCCCATTTAGAGAACTCACAGTCTCATAGAACCTGTTAGCTTGATAAGCTCTTCCCTCCAGCAATCCCTGTCGAGGATTCATGGTTTGGCACTGCATCGATATAATGATGTGATATCTTTATCATCCATCAACTAGAATGCTGAATGCTTGGATACATGCTTTAATCTGCTTCAGAATGGACCTTGTTGATACGTTCTGCTTATTGACCTGCAGATTGGGGACCCAAAATTGATGTAGTTGGTTTCTGTTTTCTCGACCTGGCTTCTAATTACAAACCTCCAGAAGATCTAGTGGCATGGCTTGGAAATGGTCAAAAACCAATTTATATTGGTTTCGGAAGTCTGGTAAGTGTCAAAATATTCACTTTAAATCACTGAAATCTGTCTCCTAAAGGAGTGGATTTTATCAGGATTTCATTGAAGTCTAATTTTGTCTGTTCAGTTTCTGATTTAATAATTTATAAATCAATGCATGTTCCTGATTTTAATAGCTGTTGTGGTGACTTCTCAACTTCTTTAGTGTTACGACATACATATGAAGATTTAAGAATAGTTGGTTACAAATGGATCTGTTCTTGTATGAAATATTGATTTGTACCTTTCTGAAATCATGTCAGCCTGTCCAAGAACCCGAGAAAATGACCAAGACGATTGTACGTGCTCTAGAATTAACTGAACAAAGAGGAATCATCAATAAAGGCTGGGGTGGTCTAGGCAATTGTAAGATGTTCTTTTTCTCGATACTTTCGTTTCTTTTAGAAGTGGAAAATCCTTTCCCCTGACCTCCAATACTCTTGCATTCTCAATGACCGAAGTAAGCAATATATATATGGCCGTGGTACCTGTGTTATTGCAGCATGCGGCCTTTTCTTCAATTTTAATGTTCAGAAAACTGCATATATCGCTTTTGTGTGACCCATTTCCTGCACTCTATTCCTTTTTTAGACTTTGAAGAACGAATGGCTTTTCATGGTGCTCTTTGTTCAGCAGTGTCTTCATGTCGTTAAAAAATACAAGTAAAAACGAGGAAGCACTTTTAGGAATGAGTTACTAAAAAGTTATTGCTAATAAGTCTATCTTTTCTCACTAATTCTAAATTCCCAGTGGCCGAACCTAAGGATTTTGTGTACTTGTTGGACAATGTCCCTCACGACTGGCTGTTCTTGCAGTGTGCAGCCGTGGTAAGATTTCTTCAATAATAGTTTCTTACTCTTTCCAATTCTCTTGATAATGGTTATATAATGCTGACTATCCTAGAGGGAAACTGCAAGGGACTAGCAGCAAATCTGTTCCGAGATTATATTGCCAATCCCTACCAATTTTCCTTCTTGCCTAAACTAAAGAGATAGTTTCTATTGTGATTGCAGGTGCATCATGGTGGTGCAGGTACAACTTCTGCTGGTCTTAAAGCTGCGGTAATTGGCTCTTGTATTAATGTTGATCTGCTTACTGCTTTGATTTTCATGCTTAATGCATCTTTAAAATGCTAGTCTACTGTTGCTTAATGTATCGTTTTCACCAGTGTCCAACTACGATTGTCCCGTTTTTCGGTGACCAACCCTTTTGGGGAGAACGGGTGCATGAAAAAGGCGTAGGGCCCCCACCGATTCCTATCGAGGAATTCTCTCTTGAGAAACTGGTTTCTGCCATACGCTTCATGCAGGATCCTGTGGTAAGTGTGTTTCTCCAAATATTTGATGAACTAGATAACAATTTTATCAACTGAGAACAATTTAGGAATGCGAAACTAGCTACTGTCCTAGTGTGGCGATGTCTTGATCTTCAATACCTTGAATCTTTGATGACATGTAGGTGAAGCAACGTGCTGTTATACTGGCAGAGGAACTAGAGACTGAAGATGGGGTCACAGGTGCAGTAGCGGCTTTTTACAAACAGTTTTCTCAGAAGAAAGTCGATCCAGACCTTCCGGAGCCTCATAAGCCGCACAGGTCACAACTATCCATAAGGGGGTGTTTTTTGGGCGCACACTAGTTGTTTGTTACAGATACTTGCCTGATCGTCTTGTGATGTACATGAATAATCCGACTGATTAAGCACACTAAAAAAAACTGAAGGAAACAAATTGTAAATACGCGAGGCTTCTTTCAGTAATTTCTCCTATTTGATTCCAGAAAATAAATAAGACTGAAAATTTACAATGCAAGTATCGGTTTTTCTTTCTACATATTGCCTTTGAGATGAGGATTAAGCAGTATAATCTCTCCCCCTCATCAACTGATGAGGCCGGTCAGATAAAGCTTGCAGATGATCTGGTCTCCATTACCGGAGTTCCTAGCTTACGGTAGGTGCATCAGGTGCCACCTGAAAATCAAATCGTCGAACGAGCATAGCCAAGGCTAGGACATTCTGCATACACATGAGTGGGTTACAAGTTCTAAGTATAAGACAAACAGGTCATTTGGTTGGTGTGGGTCACGTCATTTTGAGTATATTATGCAAATATATATATGCTTCGGGTCATTTGTGATGTCACTTTCGTCCAAGTTGTTTGAGACTTCGTGCCTGCGCCTAACTTCTACACATCCAAGCAAATAAACCCTGCAAGACGTCCCTGGAAAACTCGACAATAAAAGAATAAGTGCTGCGCGCCTGATGCGCTGTTGCAGCACTAAGAGAGCATCTGTTCACAAAGCAGAAACCACTTTCTGCAATCTTATCAATGGTAACAACAGTTCTGAGCAGCTGAAGTAGTCATAAATGCATGTCGACACATAACCACTTCCTGCCGTACTTAGTCCAGAACTTTGACACAATCCTGACGAAACAAATCATATAATCCCTTAAGGCGGAGCTTACCCTTTCGAGTCCACTGAGCAAGGAGCTATTTAGCTCGTTCTTCATATAGTTTTGATCTTATTCATAAGGTAAATGACTAAATCGTTTTGCACGTACAAAAATAAAATCCAAATGTTTTAAGCAATCAGCTTAAAAAATCACGGACAAAGTAAAATCCAAATGTTTTAAGTAACATAATCATCCTTTATTTGAACTGAGTTTTGTGGATCAGCTGATGGCTTTCACTGCTCCTTGTTGCCGCTTGCACCTATCACAAATAAAGACCAAATTCTTAGTCTAGTGATTTACAGAAAGTGAACAACCTTGGAGCAAAGATGCTATAAATTTAGTTACGGTTTTTTACCCTTTCCGGTGCTCTCTTCAAAATAACGAATATGGGGGTCAGCAGGTAAACCCGTCATTTCAAATACAGAGCCGTAGAGTTCATTTGGTGGAGGCCTGAAAATATAATTAGAAGGGAAATTTTAGTAAGTTCTTGATTAATTGCATTCCTGAAATGTATGGTATTTCTCTGATTTGTTTGCTGGTTTATGAAAATTTATAGACCAATTAGCGAGAGAGATCGCCTTACAGTAAGATAGCGTAAAAAATACTATCCAACAGTTAATTCCCGAAATCTTGCATGTAGTAATTGGTTTCGGTGACTGTGAGTAAGAGAAAGATGCCCTTACATATACCAAAACCCCGGAGAAAATTGGGTATCTCTTGTAGCTGAAAGGCGAGTAACCAAATCTCGTAAATCACTTATTTCCCTGGAAAAAAAAAGTACAGGATCAGAAACAAATCTGGGAAAAAATACATTGAAAAATATTACGGAGTATTAACTAAATAAACCAGAATGTACCAGGAATAAGTTGCATTTGCTTGCCTCTGTAGGCTATTGATAGCAGCAGTGTTGCTGCTTTCTCCTGGTAGCTGATAGTCAAGAGAAGGTAAACTTACAGCAGGAAAAATGAAACTATCTCTAGTCTCAATATCGTTTGATGATTGAATGACTTCTGTTGTCTGATCAGCATTACTGTAACATATATTAACAGAGATAAAATCAGATAAACCCTGATAAGGTGATTAAATTTAATACTGCAGCATTATTATTGTTATCTTACGGAGTGTTCGATGTGTTCAGGAGACAGTCTTGAAGACGTTTGAGCTGGTTGTCATAGACTGAGCTGGTGAAATTCTGGTCAGGTGACTGAGGAACAGTTTCCTGTCAATTTTGCCAATGTTTGTCAGTCTAGCAGTTTACGAATTCTTAAATGTCAAATGAGTTTTCGATAATTTACCCTTATTGGAGATGGGGGTTGTGGTACATCAGCCTGATCAGCCTGCAAAAGCAGTCTGGTAAACGAGCCTGTTCTAGCCAGCTCTAGGAACGGGTCTGGAGACCCGCTTCTTTCAGGAACTGTTACCTGACTGCTGTAATGTTGTCAAATTACCTTATTAGATCATATAGCATTGACTGAACCGAGTAAAAAAAATGGTATTGATTAGATTGGTACCTTGCAGCAGCTACAGCAACCTGGTTAGCCATTTCGCCTTGGTCCTTGTCAGACTGGTCATCCGATTCAGCTTGGTTTGGAGAATTCGCGAGTGAGTCTTTGGATTCAGTCTTGTTAACGTGACACTCAATTTAGTTTACAAGTAGTTTGTGAGTGACTATCTAGGAAACAAAATCAAGACAACGTACATACCACGAAATGATTGGGTAGCGATTCAGGGTTGTCTTGATTTACTGATAATTCTTTTTGATTAGACACAATTAATATAAGTAATATTAATCATATTTATAAATTCCCAATAGTAAAATTAATTAGTGCGGGGAATTTTTAAAATTGTCTAACGAACAATAAGTCTCTTGAATAATCGTCACAATACGATATGAGTTATTGTCAGGTCAAGTCCGATACTTATCTCACATGCTTAACATCTCATTTATCTAAATGAGGATATAATATTTGTCGACGGATTATATAAGAATTTGTGATAACCAAAATCGAAAAATTCTCTGTTTTACACAAGAATTATTAGTACCATTCTCTGTTGGACTTTGGCAAGAATTCCCACAAGTTGGCCTTCAGCAACATCTGCTTCCTCAACCGTCGTGATTGATTCCGGCAAGGGTTCATATTCCCTCCTACATGCACATCAAACAAACCCGAACTTGTTTATCTACAATCGAAACATTTTGATGTCGAAAAATAGACTAAGTAGACCTTATAACTAAGGCCAATAACCTTATTTCAGATGTTAATTTGTCAAGCTGTTCCTTCACCCTGTTAATTTCCTTCTGAAGTTCCTACATTATTAGTAGCATGCATCATTAGTACAAGAAACATCATTAGTGTGAGTATTTTCAAAGGGTACTTTCGAATTTTGACTTACTCGAACCGTGCTGGAAAAATGAGATTGCGCCACCCGAGTAATCAGAAAAAAAAAATACACCAAACAATAATTGAATGTATTAGACTTGAAACAACATATTAACAATGATGACAAATTTAAATTTAATATAGAGGACATATTAAAATCGAAAAATAGCGATTTATAATATCAGAGACTTGTTATAGATACCCGGGCATACCAAACCCTATATAAGAACTCGTGTATTTTTATAACTCGAAGTTGGCGTGACATTCACGTCATACCAAACCTTATATAAGAACTCGTGTAGTTTTATATAAATACCCACTAGTTTATAAGATACATTAATAACGATATAAACGGTAAATTTTAAAAATGTGTTTGTTTTAACACCTAACTTATTGCAAGACGATCTCTTCATAGATTTCCCCGACTAGACGTTACTCGGTGCATAATAATCATACTAAGGTTATTATTTACCGGTTGTGAAGGAGCTCATTGTGTGTTTCTTCCCTGAGTTCCTTTAGTATACCTTGTATTTCCTGAAACTATAATTGGCCAAAATACTTATAAAGTTGAGAATAAAAATATAAAAATAATAATTTCATTTTTTTTTAAAAACAAATCATTAAATCATTAAATAATCTTAATTACCTCTTCTTCAGTAAAATGCCTGCAATAATTTACAAGAAAACCACTGAATTAATTCAAATTCAATTGTCCGTCAAAAATGAGAATTTGTGATTTTCGTGTTACACGGTTAGATTCTTAACATTTGCATAAATATGATATCGTCAAGTAGTAATCACTTCGGGGACATCAGATCAAATAAAATTGGAACGGTATAGAGATAATGTTAAGTAATAATTAATGTTATTGACATACATTATTATTGTGATTATTACAAACATTGTTGTGACATGTAAATTCATCAATAACAAACTAATAAACAAAATATTGACATACATTTTTCTAATGAATCGAAATAAATAATTCAATATTAATCGATTTAGATGGCTCTTACACTCGACGAATATGTTCAGGTAGTTCAATAAAGCGAGCAAGGACTTCTTCAACCCTGGATCAAATTAATTATGGTTATCTCATCAAGGTATAATTAAATAAATAGGTATATAAATAGTTAAAATTAAATATACTCGTATTTGTTTAAAGATACGAGTAAAAGAGATTCGAGTAGAAAATACCTATGGGCGCCATAAAAGTAGCTAACACGACCACAAGGTGAGAACGATATAAATAGCGAATCAACGTCACATACTAAATATAATTCCAATGCTTTCTTTATAAGTCCATTTCTTCGCTTAGCATAAGTTACTTGCCTCCGAAGCTCGTCGTCAATGAATTTTAATTTCATCCGTTTAGGCATGATGATTAAGAAAAATGTAGAATGATTCGAGAATGAAGCGATAATATTAATCGCTAGTAATAATAATACGGAGTAGTAATTAATTCAATTTTAAAAAAAAAGGTTTAAATGATTATATATAGTTTGATGCTGGATAGGATGCACAAGATTTTTTTTTTTCAAAAAAACATACTCTCTTCGTCCCGTCAATTGTTGCCTGGGGTGAATCACTAAATGATAAGTTGAACAAATTAATTGTGAATGTTTAAATTGCTCAATTCAAGTTTATTCATGAAATAAAAAGAACGATAATTGACTGGAACAGGGAGAGTATAACGCTTAGAAATCCAAACAAGATTTGTCTACAACAAATTCATAGAAGTGAATTTCACAATTAATTACAAAATTGCAACTTGTTTCCGCAAGAAGCAAGAAATCTCGCAGATATGATTTTGATAATTCAAAAAAGTAAACAAATTATTATACAATCGAACAATTTAAGGTTCTGTTTAGTAAAACGAGTTAAAAATGTATCTGAAATCTGTAAAGGTATCTGAAAACTTAAAAGAGGTAGCTGAAAATTAGGAACTGATAAATTGACTGATTATATATATAAAAAAATGTTTGACAAACTAACTGAAAATGTAGCTAAAATGATTATAATAATTATTTACTATATTATGTATTGAAAGGGGTAAAAAGGTAATATAACCTAGAAACAGATATCTGAAATTTGAAATGTTATCATGGGTAGTATTTCGTTTCAGGTAACTTATTTGGACAAATAAGCTATTTGCTAAACAGTAAACACTACTAAAAAGAATAAGCTACCTGAAATTTGTAACCAAAAAAAACTAATTTTGCCAAAATAGGTACCTGAGAAGACATGCGAAACAGTAGTGCACATCATCTGTCTCATTTGATGTCCCATCCTGTGTCTCGTCACTTCTCCTATTGACACATAAACACTTTGAAATATATTATTACTATTTCTGTTATATTATGGGTGATGTGTCAAGATATTAAGGCAGCGGAAGACAAGATAAAACATAAAAATGGGACAAGTAATCTCAATAAAACCCAAGAAAAAAATAGTTTTTTTTTTTAAAATAGAAGCGAAAAAGCCGGTGTTTTTCACATTGGAATTAATTAGTTCAAGACTACTTTTTCTTTAAGTATTTATTCCAACTGTTTTAATCCAATACATTTGGCATACATTCCGCTCAAAATATTTATTTTGAAGTTGGTAGACTTAAGACTTAGGTCCTGTTCTTTTGGACTGAATGAGATCTGAACTGAACTGAACTGAACTTATAAGATCTAAACTTATCTGAACTGAACTTATAGGATCTGAACTTAATTTATATGATCTGAACTTAACTGAACTTATAGGATCTGAACTTAACTGAACTTATAGGATCTGAACTTTTCTGAACTGAACTTATAGGATCTGAACTGAACTTATATGATCTGAACTTAATTGAAGATATAGAGTATGAAGTGAACTTATAGGATCTGAACTTATAAGATCTGAACTTATAGGATTTGAACTGAACTTATATGATCTGAACTTTTCTGAACTGAACTTATAGGATCTGAACTTATCTAAACTTATAGGATCTGAACTGAAATGAACTTATAGGATCTGAACTTATCTGAACTGAACTTATAGGATCTGAAGTTAACTTAATTTAAGTGAGTTTAAGTCCAAAAGAACATGGCCTAAGAGGGTCGGGTTGTTTTGAGTCGGATCAATTTCGTATCACGTAGACGAGTAATTTTCTGGTTAATGAGCAAAAAAATACGTTTTGGACTATTATCAATTTATAATTTAGTTTTGATGACTAATTCATTATTTTAATCTAAATAATAGTAAATGTGATTCTAAATTAGTTATTTATAGGTTTAATTAGAGTTATGTTTTATCGGGTCAATTTCGAATTGGGTGGTTTCGGATCAAGTCATTTCTTAGTCGAGACATCAAAAGCTCGGTCATCTTCAAGTCGGGTCTAGTCAATTTCGGGTTTTGGTCTTATTCGAGTAATGTAGTTCGTGTCAATTTTGGCTCAGGTCAGCATTTTTGTGTCGGGTCAATCAAGTCAACTAATGTTTTCAAGTCTATAAATAATGGACAAAGTCACCTTAAATTCAAAACAGATTAATATGCAATGAAACAAAAATGGGTTGTATGTATAACTATAAGTAGGGATTAGCAAAAAGCTTCTCATCTAGTTACAAAATTGTTTTTTATCCCATTTTTATAAGACGAATATAACATCGAATAGTGTATTGAATCTTATAGCGGCCATTTTTAATGACTAAATAATATCTAACTAGGCTTTCTTAAAAATCTCTTTGGGATAGAGTTCTGTTTATTGGCTTACCATAATTTTAATTAGGTTTTAAGGAGATTTCTGATATGCATAGTATACTCTCTTTACACCAGCCTAGCAGTTATGTATAATGTATATCATAAATCTTGTAATTTAATTCTGAAATATATAATTTCTCAATATCAATAAAATATCTCCCTTTTACTGGTGAACGTGGTGTAAAGAATATATTTGATAGTATTAATTGTGTTATTTCTAAACTATGAGTTACAGGAGTATATATACAAATAATAC
>JAOWBH010068080.1:0-14926 GCA_028566215.1 Silene coronaria
ACACAGTTATACGCATGACATCATCAAAACAAATGACCATATAAGAATAAAACTATCATATCGATATGGTCCAACAACCGGTAGATTTATTAACGAATTTAACACTAGTAGCCCAATTTTCATAAACACCTCAACCATAGAATCAATGCCTCCAAATAAATGGGATGGACGGATATAGTCTATTAGAAAGGCGGCAAATTTCAAATAGGTAGTTATTAGACCTTAAAACGATTTAAAAATGCTCCACATTTAGTGCGCGAACAAAAAAAATCATAAACTAACAGAAATTTGAATTAGGAAAATTGTGGCGGGATGGTAAGATTAGCGTAATTATTTTCCCGCCATTTAGACCGTTATGTTACTATGACCAATTTACCGTGTGCACACGTCTATAACGTGAACCCAAAATGGATACTCTTATATACCGCCCATCCTACGGATAATATACGGTGTACTATTTTCGTTTTACCAACTCTCTCCTCCGTTCAAGTCTGTAATTTACATTTATTTTATTTCTGAGGAAGTAGGTTTTAACAGTTTTATGCTATTATATTCGAAATACTTCCTCCATTCAAATGAATTTCATACATTTTTTTTTATATTTGAGGTATATTTTAATCAAACGTATGAAATTTATTAGAAAGGAGGGAGTAGATTTTTTTTATAGACTATCAAAATACAGTTTAACCTTATTTTTCCGCCACTATGTATGAGATTTCAGGGGGTTGGAATGACAGAAATTAGACCATAAATATAATGTATTACAACTGATGGTGTAGTTTTTGAGTTTTATAATCATGTTTTCGAGTTTTGTTTTAAAAATTATGAGTTTTATTATCAAGTTTTTGAGTTCGTTTATTTATAAATTAAGCTAAAAAAATTACAATATTAGTTACATTTAAGTTTTGACTTTAGAAAATTAAAATATAACTTATAAACTATAAAATACACATAAACTCAGTTATATATTATGTCTGATATGATACATCTGATGTATATTACTTTTTTCCTTTCAATTGAGTAAATCTACCAAGTATATTTTAACTACATTCCAAAACCCTTCAATCAAACATTACAAAATCCTCCAACCAAGCATTGAAATAGATTCAAAAGGGCAAAAAGTCCAACCAAACACCCAGTTAATTTATTGCTTAAGGTTGTAGTTGTGTTTACCTTTGCTCTTCTACTTGCTTAAATTATTATTCTCATTTCGTTAAGGAAAAATAGAGGTTTAGAAGTTTTGGAATAATTTAAAGTCGGACTGAAGTGGTTTAATGTTCACTAACTATTGTAGTTAATAATGATGATATACTTTATTTTGATATTTTTAAAGATATATTTTATTTGTTTCAGTATAAGTTCTACTGATTTTTCAAGACATTCATTTAAATTTTCAAATAGACGAGTACATATTATGCTTTGTTGATGAAATAAACTTCACAACATAGTGATCAAAGACATTCAGTAGACAAAATTAAAACTAGAAAATGGAGCGAACATAGTTTTAATACATCTTCAACCTTGTAAACAAATATGATTTTGAAAACTCACAATGGGTTGTGGGGTGGATATGAATCATAATTTGATTTATTGTCTATACCCACCTCGATCATTATGCCACCCGGCGACATCCTTGATAATATAGTTTATTTTAATTAAAGTAAAGGTAAAATGTATATTAAATGAATAACAAGTATTTCCTATAAAACATTATCACGTTCAAAAGATGAATGTGGTGAAGATGCATATGATAAAGTGGAGTTGCGGTTGTATATGGAACGTTCGACTTAGGAAAAAAGTGATTAAGAAGAAGGTGGGAGTGATACCAGTAAAGGACACGTTCATGGAGAATCGACTAGGATGGCTTGCCCAAGTGAGAAGGAGACATATTAATTCACTAGTTAGAACTTAGGGAGCTCAAATCTTGACAAACATAAACTGTTTGTTGAGGTAGATGAGACAAAAAAAAAACTTGGTTGAAAATAAGTGAACACGATGATAGGAGTCCCCTTAGAATTGAAGGTTATATATATGGTGATAGTGAGAACACTATGGAAGGAAATGATATACGTGGATTATAACGTTTTATTTTTCTTTATTTTAATTTTTTAAAACCCGCGGTATTTAAACTATTATTTTTTTTTAAATATTTTGTTCACTTTTGAGATTTATAAATAAAAAAGTATTATATAATCATGCTTTGTTTACTTTTAGAGTTTTCTCATATATATTATTTTAATTTATTTTAAAAAATTATAAATCTCTATTTTCATTTATTACACACTGACTTTCATTTATTAGTCTTTACTTAAAACGAATAATAAATAATTATTAATCGTTGGATATATGAACTACTATCTAAATAATACTTCCTATATTCCAATAATTTTTATATATTTAATTTGTTGAATATATGGGTGTTATATTTTAACCAAATATATAGAATTGATTGAAATGAAGGAAGTACCGTATCAAATAACCTTAATCTTAAAACATATCTAATACATAACAAATCACATGACCGGTTATCTAAGAGCACAAATTCTTACTTGTGACGGATGATATCCGTCACAAGTAAGAGACGGATACCATTTCCACTCACAAAATACCATTTAGGGTGGTGGAGAAGCACACGGGGGTCCACCTTTGTCCCCTCTATCCATTTTCTCTCACAGACGACCCGTCCTCAAATCCGACCCGTCACAAGCAAGAGTAATTGAAGAGAGAGATACTAAAAATATTTTAAAGATTTAAATAAATACTCCGTCTTAAACAAGGTATACAAAAAATCATGAATACATTTCCCAAATATAATGCACAAAAAATCAAACAAGTCACCTAGTCAAGCCAGAAAATACGCAAAAGCTAGTTTATTTACTGCACAAAACTACCGCAGTACCACTCCTTGATTAAAAAAAAAAGTGTCAATAAATTATCATATCACATCCAATTTAAAAAAAACCAATTATTTAAAAAAAAAAGAAAAAATAGAAATATTTAGGGCTAGAAATTTTCACTTCTCCTCATCTCTTCGTCATCTCACCTTTCTCTCCCTTCTTTTCCCCCCCTTTTTTTCTCTCTTCGATTCCCTTTAATGGCGGTTTTCCAAATCTAGGGTTTACTCTTCCGAGGTACAATCAATTTTTTCAATTTATGATTTATTATATTTATGTTTTTTTTTTATATTTTATGGTTTTATCGATTTTATTTGTTTAGGGTTAGATTTTGTAACTGATTGATGCTAATATAATGTGATTATTATTCCATGTCAGGATCTATTGGATCCGTAGTGGTAGAGGTGAGGTTCTGATTGAATTGATTTGCGTGATAAACCCTAATGTTGTGATTTTTAGGGTGGATTTGGGGATTTTGTGTGTGTGTGTGTGTTGAAGTTTGAGTGAGTTTTTGTGTGGTTTGAAGGGGAGAGGTTAGGGTTTGATTGGATGGAGACCCCGGTGGTTAAATCGAGGGGTCGACCAAGGAAGAGGAGAAGGGAGGACGATTCTCCGATTGAGGTGGTTGAGGTCGGTATTGTTGGTGGGAGTAATGGGGATGGTAAAAAGGATGAGGAGAGGACGGGGAATTCTCGTAAAAGGGGTCGTCCTCCTAAGAAAAGGGTGGTGGAAATGAGGGGAGAGGCGATGATTGGGAGGTATGTGTTGAAGAATTTTGATGGGAGTGGTACGTTTCTGGGGAAGATTGTTTCTTATGATAGTGGGTTGTATAGGGTTGATTATGAGGATGGGGATTGTGAGGATTTGGATAGTGGAGAGTTGCGGGAGTTTGTGATTGGTGATGAACGGCAGAGGTTTGTGGGTGAGTTGTTGGAAAGGAAGAAGAGATTGGATGATGCGATTGAGAAACGAAGTGTCACGAAGTTGAAAGAGGAGCCTGGCAAGGATGTTAGGTTGAAAGTCAAGCAAGAGGTGGGCGTGAATTTAAAAGAGGAGGTCTTGAAGGTGGATTCGGTAGAGGTGGTTTGTGCATTAGAAAAGATGGTTGAACAGAGTGCTTGGAATGCACTGAATGGTTCGAGGAAGATTGAGGTGAGTGAGTTTCCTGGTGAGGATGTTAGTGGCAGTGATATTGATGACAATGATGATGGTGATAAAGACGAAGATATTTGTTTTGAGGAGGATGATGATGATTCATCTGACGATTCTTGTGAGTATGGTTTGGGCTGGGAAACGAGAGCGGATACTGAGATCCCTGCCATACTTCCTCCAGAACTGCCTCCATCTTCTGGGACCATTGGTGTTCCAGAGGAATACGTCTCACATCTCTTTTCAGTACATGGGTTTCTACGTACATTTAGTGTTCATTTGTTCTTGAGTCCCTTTACACTAGATGATCTTGTGGGTTGTCTCAAATGTTCAACCCCAAACACATTATTGGATGCTATTCACGTTGCTCTTTTGAGGGTTTTGAGACGGCATCTTGAAAGTTTAGCATCCGAAGAATCTCAGCTTGCTTCAAAGTGTGTGAGGTAAAATAATCTGTCTCATTGTGTTTATGCATACTTGTTACCTTTATGCTCCTGATTTAAGAATTTCTAAGAAATCGCCGAGCTTGCTTGAGAGTGCCTTATTTTTTGGGTGCTATTTTTTAATATTCATTCCAGTTTTTGTTTCTGTTGGTTTATTTTTACAGATCCATAGACTGGAGCTTGCTTGATATTTTGACGTGGCCAGTTTACCTGGTCCATTATCTGATTGCAATGGGGCATTTAAATGGGTCAGAGTGGAAAGGATTTTTTGTTGATGCATTAGAAAAGGAATACTGTACCTTAACTATTGAGACCAAACTGACGGTTTTGCAAATGTTGTGTGATGATGCTCTCGATGCCGAAGAGATAAGGTCAGAAATAGACACACGGGAAGAGTCCGAAGTTGGTGTTGATTCTGATGTGATTTTTTCAAACCCTTTTGACAAAGGGACCAGACATGCATATCCTAGAAATTCAAAGACTTCTGTTGAGAAAGATAGAGACAATCCAAGTTCGGTTACAGAAAACAGTGTCGTATTCAGTTCAAAGAGGGTGAAAAGTGATGATCACAGCATAGATACTGGCGATGTTGGTGAGGATGGTAATAGGGATGAATGCCGTCTTTGTGGAATGGAGGGGATGTTGGTTTGCTGTGATGGTTGTCCATCTGCCTATCACTCAAGATGCATAGGAGTTAACAAATTATCGATACCTGATGGGGAATGGTTTTGTCCTGAATGTACAATCAGCAGAATTGGTCCACCGATTAATAATGGAACATCACTGAGAGGGGCTGAAGTATTTGGGGTGGATTCTTATGCTCAATTGTTTTTGGGTACTTGCAGTCACTTATTGGTGTAAGTTTTAGATTCCCGCAGCTTGTTTATTTTTTAATTTTTTTTTTTTGAATACGACCATCTATATATGCAAATATTTTTAGCTAAAATTTTTAGAAAACGGAAGTTAGCTTGTTGGTGAATATATCATGTTCAGTAGTTTGGTTCGACGTACGCAAGTATGCTAGAGAGGAGCTAGCTTGTCTGAGATGGACAATGAGAGGACACAAGCATAATGGAAAGCAGTGCATAAAAAGAGGCCATTGATGTTATGCTGCATTTTGAAAGGAAACTTGAGAAAGAAATGAAATCTAGTTAATGCACCTCAAGAGTACAGTGACGATTATAGGGAGCAAAATATGTCTATGACACCTTTCCATTTCTAATGGAGTGAAAGACTCATAACCTTCAACTTGGGAATATGTTGAACCAAAGCAAATCGTCAGTAATTGGATAATTGCGTACGCTTGTATTGTGAAGCATTGATGGTGGATGCAATTCTTGTCACAATTTCATTTTGGGTCATTTCGCTTTGTTTTTGAGATTAAAGAGTAACGTTCCTACATGACACTTCCCTGCCATAGGTGGGGCTTTTGAGGTTCTTGGGGCAATGTTATGTATCCGTCTAATTGCGAAATATATTGTCATGATCTGTATTGCTGTGTGGATTTAACTGAATCCCAATTTATTTTGAATGACTTCAATTGCAGGCTAAAGGTCTCTCTCAAGGCTTCTTCTTTTGTCAGATACTACAATCGTAATGATGTTCCAACAGTTCTGTCAGTGCTTTGCTCATCTCCTTACCATTCAATTTCTTACTTAGGGATCTGTCAGGCTATATCGAAGTACTGGGAACTACCACTGGCTGTGGTATCACCTCTTATGATTAATCAAAGTATGGCTGGGAATAATAAAGATGATTACAGGCTGTTATCGTTTCAATCTCATCCTTCTGTCGAGAATAGGAATGAGGCTCTCTACAATTATGCTACTAGTGTTGGTGAAAGCTCTATACATGATGCCTCTGGATTAGGCGATGGGAATCTTAAATCTGGTTCTGATAGTATTTCGCTCGGTGCAGCATTGCAAAATGACCCCAAAAGCATGCTGTATCCTAATGTTTCTTCAGTGAGACAAAATGCAATTAATGTGACCAGCGTGCTTTCCGAGCAGGCTGAGCTTTCTCGATCAACACAAGTAGGGCTGGCTGATCAACCAACTACTGCAGAAATTGCTATGTGCAACTCTGGGTACGCCACCGGCACTGTTGCAAGCCATAAAAATGGTGTATATTTCCCCGATAGCTATCATGTGCAAGTGGGAGAAGTAAGGGTCAGAGCTGCTGGCAAAACATTCCAGAAAAAAAATACTTGCTTATACATGGGGTCTATATTCAAACCACTTGCTTACGTCAATAATTATGTTCACGGGGCCTTTGCAGCATCTGCTGCCGCAAATTTTGCCGGTCTATCATCTGATGAAAATCAAGCTTCTGAGATACATGCTCCAGATCCAAGGAAGGCCATGGCTGCTAATGTTTCTCTACAAGCAAAAGCCTTTTCATCTGCAGCTGTTCGTTTCTTTTGGCCTAGTACTGTAAAGAAACTCGTTGAAATTCCGAGGGAGCGCTGTAGTTGGTGTTTTCACTGCAAAGCCCCTGTTACCAGCAAGAAAGCTTGCTTACTAAATCAAGCTGCACTGAATGCTACTAGAGCAGAAATGAAGTTTATTTCTGGTTTGCGATTGGAGAAAATAGTAGATGGTGGTCTTTATGGCATAGCAGCATATACATTATTCATGGAAGAAAGTTTTCGTGGTTTAATAGTTGGACCATTTCGGAGTTTAAGTTATCGAGAACAGTGGCGTAAGAAACTAGAGCTGGCTTCAGCTTGCTGTGAGATAAAGTCTCTATTGCTTGATGTAAGTTGCTGTTTTTTGATAGAAATCTCTTATCTTTTCCCCCTCCCAATGATATAAAGGCCTAATGCTCTAAACATCAACTCAAATCTGATTTATGTTACTTGCCTTGATTTCTCTTATAAATCTTTTTGTACACATGTAGATCATACGTAGCAGTTGGTCTTTCATTCATCTAAAGTGGTTAATCATATACTGCATCTATTTCTGTTTCCTCAGAAAATGGCTATTTTTTGTGTAAATACATGAAGAGGGCTTAGGTGTGAATTCCGGACTTCTCCACAATCAAAGCGAGAGTCATGCTGCTAGACAAAACACTGATAAACTTGTTAAAGCTGTTAAAATCCAATGTCTTGTTTTTATATCTTAAAGTTGTGATTGTGGAGGAGTCAAGGATGTTCTTATTTGCCATCTTTTTCACTGTGTGGGTGCTATATGAGTAGCTTGATATCTGAAGTGGTATGCACATGTATCATTCATCACCAACCTTGCCTTGTTTTATAATTGTGCAGCTTGAGAGAAATCTCTGCTCAATTGCCCTCTCATCAGAATGGACTAAACTTGTAGACACATGGATGGATGAATCTCCAGTACCTCAGAGTGCTGCCGCATCTGGGCCAGTTCAGAAGCGTGTTCCTGGGAAACGTAAGAAACATGTTACGGTACCTGAGGCCGCAGATGATGATCCTAATGATTCTAAAGAATTGTGCTGGTGGCGGGGAGGGAAGTTGGCAAAGTTCGTATTCCAGAGAGGAATATTTCCTAGTCGAGTTCTTAGGAAGGCAGCTCGTCAAGGTGCTATATCTTCTCTAAATTGCTCTCTATCATCCATTATTTGGTGTTAACAGAATCTGCTCTAGAAGACCTCAGTCTTAACTAAGGCATACTCCCTCTTGCATAATTGTCAACAATGTTATTAAACGTGGTCTTCTAGAAGTTAGTCTGTTTATATGTGGTCTTTTTCTAGTGGGTTGGGAGTGTTGCATATTTATCAGCAGTGACGCTGTGCCTCTGAGCACCTTATTATTGTTAATGTTTGTCACCCTCTTTGCACCTCTACATTAGAAGTCAAAACACTGGTTGAAGAGGCTTTAATTCTTATCTATCAGGTTAATGGGATCATGTGTGATTTGTAAGCCAATGTTTTATTCTTCAATTTTACGGAAGTTTATGCGGTCAAAAAACATTGACTGACAATAATTCCCGGCTACGATTTTTTTATTTTTTTTTCAAATTCACGGTCTTTACGAGGTATTTCGTTTGGAAAAAAAAATACTGTTTCTGAATGCGCAAGCAAGAGTTATTTAGTCATTTTGCAAAAAAAAGAGGGTTACAACTTAGAAAAAGAAAAGGCCGAGGGGTACAAGTGTGAAAATCCCAATTATTATTACTGAAGTTATTTCACATAACCTTAAAATTATAAAGCTTCTAATTATATTTTTACTTTTAAATACTTATGCCCCCTCCCTTCAAAATCAAACACCCATTTGCTTTATTGGGGTCAAAGTTTCTAAACGTTAACCATTTACCGTTGTAAAAACAAAGATTTAATGAATTGACACATTTGTTATCGTTTTTCATAAATAATGTATTCAAAAAAAAATTGAAACATATTGATGGAGAAATCATGGTCAAAGTATCTTGTACACTGCACAAAAGCAAATGGCGAGTTTGGTTTTGAAGTGAGGGAGTATTATGTATTCATGTTGCTATTTTTTTGTAAGTTAACACAATTACATCAATCTGAAGGATTAGGTAATAAGCTCATACAAAGTACTTTCTAACCGACCGAGAGAAATTCATAAGTTTAAGGACTGAGTGATGAAAGTGAATTACTCGTGCTTGCTTTAGATCAAGCAGTTCGGTACTTCGGTCCAAACAAAAATATGTTTAATCCTAGTCAATGATCTTTTATCCCGTGTTCCTGACAATGGAATGTACAAGAGGAAAAGAACAAACTTTATGGTGTAAAAGCATCGCAATTAAGTTTATTTATAAATCACTATAGCCTCGATCCTTTTTGTGGGTTTTGGTAGGTGGTTCTAAGAGGCTTCCCGGAATCTATTATGCCGATGGTTCAGATGTACCCAAGAGAAGCAGACAATTCATATGGAGAGCAGCTGTTGAGATGGCTAAGAATGCTTCACAGCTAGCACTTCAGGTTATATTTCTGATATGCTTTTAACACTTGTTTGCTCACTTGTGTTTGTTTGCTGGTTTATGAGCTCAACTGGAATGACCTTTTCCATCAGGTGAGATACCTGGACCAGCATATAAAATGGAGTGATGTTGTTCGTCCTGAACAAAATCCAGTTGATGGAAAAGGTCCGGAAACAGAGGCATTTGCTTTTAGGAATGCTCGGATATGCGATAAGAGGATTACGGAAAACAAGATTCTGTATGGAATTGTTTTTGGAAGTCAGAAGCATCTCTCTTCCCGTCTTATGAAGAGCATTATTGAGAAAGAAGAATGTGAAGATGGAAACTCGAAGTATTGGTTTCTCGAAGCACGTGTTCCCTTGTATTTGGTCAAAGAATATGAGGAGAAGGCAGAAACAACTGATCTCTCGACTCCTGTAAAACCTGATCGTTACACTAAACGTCAGAGGAGGCAATTGAAAGCTTCTCGTAAAGACATATTTGTCTATCTTTCACTCAAGAGGGATGATTTGCATGTGTGCCCCTGTGCATCTTGTCACACAGATGCTCTACTTGAGTAATTTTCTTCCTATTCTTTTATAATCTCATGTTTCTTTATTGATAATTTGATATTTTGTTCAGTATCAGCTTATCTATTGACTTCTCCTTTCTTCTTTTTGGCGATGTGATTTTCAGACTGGCTGTTACGTGCAATACATGTGAAGGTAAGCTCAGTTATAACTTGTCTTAACTTATGTGAAGTCCTGTTGACAGCACCACACAATCTGATAGCCGGTAGCATGGTTTAAAATCCCGGCCTATATGTCTCGTATCGTTCGAGATGCATTGGTATAGGAGCCAGTGGATATGAGATATCCCGAGATGTGTTAGGTGAATTAAAAATAGAAAATACTGGCCGAAATGACTATTTATAACATGGATCAATTGACCTGGTCTGATACGGCCTACAAAGAACCTGAGAGGCTGAGATGAGATGACCCCGATAGAAAACTTTGTAATGAAAAACACAAAAATTGTATAATATTGGTGAAATTGGTTATTCTAATTTCTAAATAAATAACCCCCCCCCGTCTCAATCATATGTTTTACCTTTTTTTGGCACAAAGACCAGGGAGAAGGGAGGGACCATTTGTAGATGTAGTTGTTGAATAAGTAAATTAAGATGAGGTGGATGATCAAATAGCTCTTAAAATTCATTCCTAAATTAGAAAGGTAAACAAATGGGTGAATTACCCAAAATGGAATAGGTAAACAAATGACCGGGACGGAGGGAGTATAATCTTAACTTTATATGACATAGCAATCCTGATAAAATATCTACGCAAGCTTTTACTTTGTCTTATCTTATGCGACTTTCCTTTCCCTAGTTTTACCCCCTCTTTCCTTTTACCTTTTGTGGGCCACATGTTCCGTGTACGTGTGACTAGTTGACATCCCAAGGACGACATATATTGTGCCAGATTTGTGCAACTACCTGGCTAAGCAGTTGATTTATTTTTATGTTTTTGTTTCAGGTTATTGTCACAAGACTTGCATGTTGAGTTCAACGGAACTCATGGATGAGGATATCGAATTTAGAGCCATTTGCAGGCAGTGCTCACAACGTAAACTTCTCTCCCAATCCAACAACAGTGTCGAATCTCCAATCAGTCCATTAGCCTTGCAGGGGCAAGAATTTCAGAATTCTGCCGCAGTTCCTAAAAGTGGAAAGTTAAAATCTAATGGTCAACATCAGAATTCTACAACAGTTAGCAAAAGTTTGAGGTCGAAAAGCTGTACTCAACAATCTTCATCTGTCGGAACTTCTGATAAGCAATCTAAATCTAAGAGCAAATCAAGTAAGAGCAAAACAACTAAGAGCCAGAGAAAAGCATCCTTGTGCCATGGTCTAATATGGAAGAAGAAGTCTTCTAATGATGATGGATCTGATTTTCGACTTAGAAATATCATCTTTAGGGGCTCTTCAGAAGGTTTGACGTTGCGCCCAAAATGTCACTTATGCAACAAGCCTTATAGTCCCAATTTGATGTACATACGCTGTGAAGCTATGTGTGAAAGTAAGTTTAGCCATTAGTTCTATATATAGCTTTTTCTTTGTCCTTATACTATCCTCATTTAACTTTGTTGGTCAAACATTGTCAACTTTTAACCAATATTTTCTCACATTATTCAACAGCTGCGGCTTTTTAATAATGATAATATGAAAGTTGCTTTTTTGATACAAACCATCAATGAACATGCCATAACTTTACATTATATTTCCACATATATTTTGAGAATTTAGTGGTCGTAGTTGACCTTTGTTGACCGTGAAATCTGGTCAATAAGGTTAAGATGGAGGTAGTCGATTGGTATCATGTCATAATTGGTTCACATGTATATTCTTTCTACTCGTGCAGATTGGTACCATGCTGATGCTGTTAAACTAGATGAGTCCAAGCTTCCTGAATTGTTTGGTTTTAAATGTTGCAAATGTCGTAGAATTAGATCCCCTACATGCCCTTACGCTGATGAGGATCCTAAGAAGACCGAGATCAGAAAACTACTTATTAGGGGTCCAAAGGTGGAGACGGTGGATGCGAACTCTCTCTCTGAAGCTACATCAGACCAGGCTGATTCCTTGGCTTCAACTCCACTGTCACTGATTGAGATAGATGAAGAAGATGATTTGTTCACAGAGACAGGCGATCCTCTTCTTATGTCTGTTTCACAAATCGAACAGACCCCCGACCCTAATTCGGAACCGGGTTTTGACCAAAACAGTTTTGGACCAGGCCCTCAAAAGCTTCCAGTCAGAAGGCACATGCAGAATGAAAAAGATGATGATGGGCTTACTTGGAATGATTTCTCTTCGGTCCAATTACCTACATCCGATGAGACCAAGAATTTTCCTGACCCGAATGTTGAGTGGGATATATGCAATGGAGGTGTCCAAGAGGGACCCTCACTAAACTGTGATGTCCTCAACTACGAGAGTGACTATGAACCACAAACCTACTTCTCTTTTACAGAATTGTTGGAAAATGACGGTGATAATCAGATGGATGGAGTAGATGCATCAAGTGGGGCTTGGAACGATATCCCTGGTGACTATTCCTTAAATGGGTTTATGGAGCATTGCAATGTAAGTTCCTTTGATGAGCTTCTCGATGCAAAAGCACCTATAGAACCTTCAGCAGAGCTTCGGTGTGAGGTGTGCCAAGTAGCAACTCCAGCTCCTGATCTTGCTTGCCACATGTGTGGAATACAGATTCACCGGCATTGTTCACCTTGGGATGACGTATTTCCGGGGGGCTTGTGGAGTTGTGGCCAGTGTCGTGAATGGAGCTAACCAACCATCTTATTGTTATGTCGTCTATGTGCTGATTGTATAGGACTTTTAGTGGGAGCCTTCACCCGATAGGCTATAGCCCGTGGCTGGTTACTGGGGTTATATTGTGGTCTACTTTGAGATGTTCATTCTTTTGGCTCTTTTAAACCACATGTTGCTTACCTGATTAGTGATTAGCAGTAGTACAGTCTTAGGTTTAGATTTTTTGGCTGCACTTGACAGAAGATGTTCTTTTTGTTTCTGTGTTACTGTAACTGGGGATTGAAGGGAAATATGTAATTGAAAGAAAAAAAAGAAGTAATTTTATCAGCCTGTGGGAAAGAAGTAACACCAAATTCGATTTAATTTTTCTGCCTCCTTGGTTATTGAAGAATTTTAATTTTCACTAAGACGAGTTTTCCCCCCCGATTGTGCCTATTTTTGGCAAGTGGCTGCTTTAAAATAGCGGGTACATAGTATGATTTGTGTGTAAAGATCTGATGCCGGTTTTCATTAATCAGACAACTGATGTTCAACAGATGTTTCTGGTTAATGTACTCGTCGTTGGCTGTGATAAGATGTTCTAGTCGATGGCCGTGATATGATATCTTTGTAATAAGGGTTCCAAGAACCCTAACAATATGCAGTTACATCGGCTTTCTATTGCTAGCAAAAAAAAAGGCCTCTCCCTATAGCACTTCATAGGTTTGGACTTGTGATATGATTCTAAACTCTGTTATTGCGAATTTGCTATCTACCTCCGTTTCAATCATTGTTGTCAGAATCTCAATTCGATTCTACGACTTTACGATCTAAAAATGTTTAACCGATTATAGATCTTACGATTTTATCATGATTGTAAAATCTTACAATCCTATAAATTTAAAATTTTTTGAAGGTATGATCATAATACGATCCTACGATACGATTTCATAGTAAAAAAAACTAATCTGTATTTTTATATAATGACATCGTAAAATTCAAATTTTGTGTAAGTTTTAGAAACATGTTCATACAATGATATTAAAATCATTAATTATCAATATTTTCTGAAAGAATATTAATAAATAAGTATTTTGACCATCAATTATGTGCATTAACGAAAAAAAAAATATATTTAGTGAGTTTGTAGAATCTTACGATTCTACGATCCGATTCTACCGACTCGATCCTACCCACTCCATCGATTCAAAGTAGAATTTCGATCCTGATAACATTGGTTTCAATCATCTGTTTAACTTTTTTTTATTCCTGGTAAGGAGTATAAAGTATATTTATAAAAAAATTACTAATGATTGAAGTAATAAATCAGGAAAAATAAACTATAATGACTAGTGTAGCATTAGACTTCCCATCTGAGTTTACCTAAGTTCGACCCGTCACAAGCAAAACTAATTGAAGTTAGTAACTCGTGGCCTCGGAAATACTTAGGTAAGTTTAAAACGATCTGACTATAAACCAAATATAAGACGTTAAAATGTGAAACTTGACATCCGTATATGTATCAAATTAAGCATTATTGTCAGCAGGAGCAGGAGAGCAAGTACACAAGTAACACAACCATGCATGCGAGTGTGAAAAACATGTCTAAACCAGTATATATTTTCCATACCAACTCAAATTTGTTACTATGGCCATATCTCTTATGTATGAAGATCCCGGGGATGAAACAAAGGAGTACCGCAACGACAACCTAAAGACCTGCAGAGCCAAACTGTGGAACTGTCGACAATGTGGACGAAGCAGGAGCAAGAGGTGACGGAGAGAACGGCAGATAAAGCATAGAGTAATGAAAAAAGAGAGCAGGGACAATATGTCTACATAACACAACAAAATATGACTCTTTAAGTAATGTATACTTTGCTCTGTCACCGTTCGGTGTTGAAGGCGAGACCGACAAACAGAATTGTTGACAAACACAAAGCTATATCGGATTTCCACGACATTGTGGCCATGTCTAAGATCTTAATGCTTGGAATAATTATTATAATAATGTCTCATCTATGTGTGAATGAATTATACAAGATGATATGGTTATTTCATTATATATAGCATTTACTATTTGTGAATATGGTAGGTGCAATTTAAACTTATTAGATTAAGATGATATAGTAAGTACAAAGCGTCTCCCTTGGGACGGATCATTTATGAGAGGAAATGGTAGAGGGGATAAGGGTAGGACCCCCCATGTGCTTCTCCACTTACCCTTGTTGGGTA
>JAOWBH010068190.1:0-14921 GCA_028566215.1 Silene coronaria
GTGAATTAAAATATAAATGGATTATTATTTTTGTTTTGTTTTATAATTAAACCTCTCAAAACTACTATACTATAAAGTAAAAAAATGTGTAATTCAAGTGTTAATTAGTCTTTAATTAATAAAATCATGTATTGGCAAAATAGTGGTCATTAATCAAATTATGTTAGCATTAAGATCGTCCAATAATCCTCTTTAAAAAATAAAGACTAAAACGGTTTTACGCATTATACATTTAGTCAATTATTTTAGAATTTGTGCAACGCACGGGCAACATCCTAGTTTTATAATATTTTATAGATTTTTTAGGGTTATATATGAACTCATTGACCAACAAATGAGCTCACAAATACAGATGGATAATTATGGTATTGGTAAGGATTTGGTGAGCAGTTTGCAGTTATTTGGTTAACGAGGTACAAACTTGGATTCTAGTGCTTTACAAGTCAAATATAAAATATAATATAACAAAAAATCTTGCTTTTTAAGTAGGATAAGAGTTGGAATACATGTACTAGTTTTGTTTAAGTTAATTTCATACATTTAATTAAAATTTGTATTATTTATACTAAATAAATATACAGAATATATAAAATTTGCTTAAACGGATAACAATTTATTTGAAAATGTTACAGACAAGTCGTTTTAAGTAGGTTATTCGATAAAGACTCGATCCACTTTGATCCCATGTGCATTAAATGAATACTTATATATTGTTGTCATTTGGGTGAACACAAAAACAAGGCACGATCAAGAATTAAGTGAATACTCATACATTGTACGAAGTAATATTGTATATGTCATATGTGTGAAAATAAAAGGCACAATCAAGATTTTTTCATAGAGAATTCCTCATTATTGAAATTGCATGATTGAAACTAAATTTAATTGGGGTGCTTGCAAATTCAATTTCGCTTTTTCTCTACATGGATTAGAACTATTTTCCGCTACATGGATTAGAACTATTTTCCGCTTTAGTTATCTAAATATTCTTGTGAAGTCTAATGAGCTATAAAGGCAGTTTAATATAATTGATGGAGGATTCGCATCTGAGATCTATTATTCACAATACTGTCATAAGACTAAGAGCCCATATTCTTAGCTTGTAAAATAGATCCTACAAATAACTTTTTAGTTTTTATCAGCCGTTTCCATGTTTTGTTATCCATTTTACTAAATATTAACATAAAACCGTTTCCTTTCATAAAAGACCAGCTTATATTTCAGAGTATCAACACGACTTAATTACATTCATTTAATCTAATCTCTAAATTTATTCATCTAGGAGTATATAATAAAGGGTAAAACTAAAATGATTTAATAATATGGCTTTCACAAAAGAGTATTTTTAGGTCAAACAAAAATACCTAATTAAAAAGCCGATCAATAAATAATAAGCATCTATGATAAGTCATTCTTTACCAACTTTTCACCAAATTGGAACATAACTCCTTAATCATAATATAAAGTTTTATGTATAATATACTTCTATAATATTCCATGTATCAAGGATTATTATTGTGTGGACCGTGCATGATCATATGTGTTGAAAAGTGTTATGGTCGGTGAAATAATTCATCCGACAAAAATCTAACTCAAATTATCAACAAAACAACACTCTATTCCCTAAACCATAATCTTGCATATAATCCCTTGAGCAAACAAGTTTTCATGTATCGAGACACCGTAAAATTTACTTTCTTTGTCTCAGTCATTTTTCTAAATCTTTGATTGAAATTTCCCTAAAAAAGATTATAATATAAAATTTAAAAATAAATGAGACAAAGAGAATACAATTTTTTCAGCGTTTTTGCAATTTTTAAAGATATCAAAAGTAAATTGAATTAGGTAAAAAAGCGATTATGGTACCTAAAAATATTAAATTGATAAATCAATATAAAATAGGTTGAAATAATCACTAGAAGATAATTTAGTTACAACTTAAATATAGACGAGGCACTTGAATTTATTGAAAAAAAATTGCAAGTCTAATAAATAGAGACCGCGGAAAATGAAATGAAAAGAAAAAGATGCAACACCGGAGTATTGTTCATGACTTGTGATGAGTTCAAACATGACATAAACCCTGTACATTATTGTTTCGCGAAGAACTTTTTTATGTAAGTCCAAGTCTTTATATATCGCGGAAAATGAAATGAAAAGAAAAAGATACAACCACCGTACCAGAGTTATGAATTTGATATTGACCCCGTAAATTATTATTTTCTAAATAACTTTTTACCGTAAGTCAATTCTTTATATATGATTTTTTGTTTACTTGATACACATAGTAAATTATGCATGTAATTAATAATTTCACCTAACCATTCCTTCAAAAAGTACTCCATACTCCATAACATATTTAACATGTAGTTCCAAAAAATTAGCCAACCAACTTAAATCAATCTATTGCCTACAATTAATCCACCAATTTAATTAGCGTGTACTCTACCATATCTTATAAACAAAAAATTAATTACTAATTACTAGTACGTACTACGTGTTATGTAATAATACATGCATGTCTATATATTCTTATCATATGATCATATAATTTTCCTACATTCTCTTTCGCATATAAACTCCATATTATATTATTTCTACTTAAAACACTTCATCTTCTAGCTTCATCACATACAATTTCATTTATCTTATTTTTACGAGTTATTTCTATACGATAATGGAATCGACTAGTCTTGTAAAGTTTTTGGAAAATAAGGCTATTTTAGTTACTGGGGGAGCTGGATTTTTAGCAAAGAGTAAGGAATTTATTTATAACTTTTCCATGGCATAGTTTTTTTTTTTTTTTTTTGAATTTGGAAAGTTTTAATTAGTGTATGTTTAACTATGATATTTGAATAGTTTTCGCGGAGAAGGTATTGAGATCGCAACCAAAGGTGAAGAAGGTTTACCTACTGCTTAGAGCAGATGATGATAAGGCAGCTTCTTTAAGGTTGCAAAATGAGGTATGATCCCTAAATTAACTTCTAGTCGATCTTTGAAGTTAGTGCCCGTCGTAGGTCACAAATACTATTATACAACTGGTTGTACAAGAGCATTGTACAACCATAACAAAACTAAGTAAGCTTATGTGTATTTTTTTTAATTTGTTAATGTCAAAAATTAAAATCTAAATGATCTTATATGTCTTCTATCATAATTCTTTAAGCTCAATATTTTTATAATGAAGCTTGAATTCTTTCAAATAAAGCTCATAATTTAAAAGTCTAAGCTGAAATAATGCATTATAAAGCTCAGGTTTAGTTCTATACAACCAATACTACTGGTTGTATAGTCTACTTATTGCCCGTAGGTTCCCTCGTCATACAAAAAATAATATTGTCACCTTTAACTATTTCAATCTTTTATTTTTTTTCATCAAGACAACAAAAATGTTATTTTAATTTTATGCATGAAATATAATTTTATATATACTTTCATTCAAAGGGCTTATTAATTTTTAATATTAATATTTTTTGCCAACAATGTCGTCGTACTTAAACTGAAAATATGTACTAGGTTAACTAACATATTTATATTTATAATAAGTAATTCAAAAGTCTATATTTGTACAGTAAAAAGGTATCGATTTAATTTCTAAATTAAACCTTGTTGACAAAGAGCATATATAATTTACGTTGATTTAGACATTAGTTATATGTCGAGAATATACCCGTCATAACCACTAGGCCAAGACATCAGTGATCAATTCAAGTTCCGATTTTTAGAAGAGACTATATCTGATTTATGAGCATTTCATAATTAACATGTTAAGTATTTTTGGTACATATGTTAGGTATTAGGGAAGGATTTGTTCAAAGTATTGAAGCAAAAAATGGGAGTAAACTTCAATTCTTTTATATCAGAAAAGGTAACTGTTGTGCCCGGTGACATTACTTGGGAAGACTTGGCAATTAAAGATCTTAAATTGAAGGAAGAATTATGGAGTGACATTGATGTCATTGTTAATTTGGCTGCAAACACCAATTTTGATGAAAGGTACGCGTTCTAGATAGCTTAGCTGGTTAAGTCATGAGGAGTGCGTGGTACTACTGACCTAAGTTCAAACCTCGTCAGTATTATTATATGCTCACTTACAAAAAAGCAATACAACATACATATTATTAATAATGATAGGTTGTTACTCGCTATGGTGTGATAATTGAGTATTTATTTGAGTTTATTTTCTTAAAGGTTTAAAATTTGCTATAGTTATATATATTCAATATTACTTCGTATATGATTGTAATAGAACTGATTCAGTATCATCCGATGTTGTTCTATTATTTTTGAAAATAGGTATGATGTCTCATTATCTCTCAACACTTATGGAGCTAAGCATGTATTGGACTTTGCCAAGAAATGTAACAAGTTGAAGGTCCTCATCCAAGTATCAACTGGTTAGTGATCAATCAATATGACCGATAAATATCATAGTCGTCTAAGTATTATTACGGAGTAATAATTAATAGGTCGGATGATGTTTTATTTCAGCTTATGTATCGGGTGAAACGGCCGGACTAGTAAAAGAAGTGCCTTATGACATGGGAGAGTCTCTTAATGGAAGACCTGGCCTTGATATTCAAATTGAGAATAAACTTATTAAGGACAAATTAGAGGAGCTTTGTTCCCAAGGTGCTTCTCAAGATGTCATTAAGCTTACTATGAAGGATTTGGCTATTGAGAGGTACATAAATTTGTATTTACATTTAATTTAACGGTTTTATAGCGAGACCATTTAAAAGCCTGATAAAATTGAATTAGTAGTATGAAATGGTTATCATAACTTAAGATACTAGAGTTCGTATTAGGGTAAAGAGCGAGTTTTATAAAAGACAATAATCTCAAATTAATAGACGGTCTGGTAGCCTTTTGTTTTATAAGTTGACATATTCGTAGCATTTTCCGAGTTTTACTTATTTAAGATATTTTAATTTGTATTAGGTGTAAGAATTTAAAATAATTAGTGTCAAATGGAGTATTCGAAAACAAAGTAAAAAAAATAATGCCGTAGAGGATTTGTAGGTAACGTTTGCTAGTTGTTGGTCAGCTGCCCACGTACTCACTCAAAGCAATTGATTAATAAAATGATGTAATTGTAATCATGTATTGATGTCTACCAACTACACAATTGTCAACTTCATAATTTGGGTAAGTTTATTAAATTTCAAAGGCCATAAAAAACTTAATAGTAATCGATTTGCGTCTTTTTCATTACGAGATTTAAAAAAAAATGTACATAAGCTTTCTAAATTCTACTCAAAGAAAAGGTTGCATTACGAGTGACAATAACAATAAACCCTTATATGGCCTTAAATATACTGTAAAGGGAGTCATAGGGACAAATATATTCTTTATGAGATTTTAATTTAGGTTATGAATATCATCTCTCGTATGTAGCTTTATCAGCTAAGCTGACTAACATTTGTTAATCTTTATGTTTTATGATATGATACAAATAAAAGGACCGACTAATTTGATAAAAACACTTCTAAAATATAGGGCAAATCATTGGGGATGGCCAAATGTATATGTGTTCACAAAGGCATTAGGAGAAATGTTACTAATGCAAGAAAAAGAAGACATCCCTCTTGTGTTTCTTCGTCCTACCATTGTCACTAGCACTTTCAAAGAGCCCGTTCCCGGTTGGGTTGAAGGCATCAGGTATTTTTTAAACCCGTAAATAAAAATTCAAAGTAACATTCTAACTCCGATGCTTTATGTAATTATTCAAATCTATCAGTAAGTCTTGTATAAGTCGATCAATGCAAATATCAATATGATTTATTTGTATGTTTAATTTATTAATCTCACTTGTAAAACCGTCTTACATAATATGATTGTACCGATTGCAGAACAATTGACAGCTTAGCCGTTGCTTATGGCAAAGGAAGATTGCCATGCTTCCTTGGTGACCCTAATTCAGTTGTTGATCTGGTAATTAATACTCCCCATAATTTCTTGCACAAAACTACTACATACTCTAAAGATTATGCATGGGAGTTATTTAAGGCGTATTAAACAGAAATTTAGACATGATAGTATGAGCATTATTTGAACTTGTGATTAAACCACGGTGATACGCTACATTAAAGTGAAAATAAAATAAAATTAAAGTTCATAAAGTCCAAATTTTAATTTGTTGGTATGGTAATCTTCAGTCTTGTTGCCTAGGCTTCAAATCTTACGTTTGTACTCCATAATCAACTTGTTGTACATAAACATAAATATTTTGAATTGATGTGTGATTTTTGAAAGCGGATTCTTTATCCCATTTTGTATTCAACCATATTCCTCTCATTACATACAGATCGTCAGGTTAAGGAGTAATAATTAATTAATTATTACCAATTTAAAAGTGGGACATATGATGTTAACTAGTGATTTGCGAGTGGTTATTAGTCGTATTGACGACTGCTAGTCTGTTACGTTGCATGTATCGACTTATCTCGATACCATGGTCATCTAAATCACGAAAAAATTGAATACAGTATTGTCTAATCTAATAATGGAAATGTGGAAAATGTATTGGCAGATTCCAGCTGATATGGTAGTGAATGCAATTCTAGTTGCCGCAATGTCTCATGCAAATGACAAAGGTAATCTGACGATTTACCATGTTGGTTCCTCGGTAAAAAATCCGGTGAATTTTAATTCACTGCATGAGGTTACTTACCAATACTTCAAGAATCATCCATGTATCAACAAAGATGGAACTCCTGTTATTGTTGGCCATGTCAAGGTCTTAGGTTCCATGGCTAGCTTCAAAACTTACCTTTCTCTTCATTATTTACTGCCCTTAAAGGTAAATAATCCTTGTAAAAACATTTTCTACGTATCATTCATGTTAATTATTATTCATTTAGCATTTAGTTTTTATAGTGTCATCAGTGATGAAATTTCATGAATTGACTCAATGATGAGTCAATGGTACGGTGTTGATCTTAGTTGATCGTGTCATAGTGGTGGAGTCGAGATTTGAAGATATCTGGATGAACGGAAAATTTAGAAGAACAAATTTAGAATGTAAGGAGTAAGAAACCCTACTAAGAAACCCTAAAGTTTTTCTTCCTCATGAATATCATCATGTCCGGAAATAAAATATACTCCCTCGTTTCCCCTGTTTCAATCATTTGTTTACTTATGATCTTAAAATAACTCCAATAGAGAATAAAATAATTAAACAAATGAAAAATGGGAAATCGTTTATATAACTTTATTTAAGTGTGTAACTATTATCCGATCCATTAATTGTAATTTGTAAGAATCCGTCTTTATTTTAATTAATTCTTACTTATTTAAATTTATGTTCTTTAAAGGGATTAGAGGTTGCTAATATGGCGTTATGCCAATACTTCAAAGGGACGTGCATGGACATGAGAAGGAAATTAAATCATTTGATGCGGTTGATTGAAATTTACAGACCTTATTTGTTTTTCAAGGGCATGTAAGTTTGCTCAGCCCTTCTTAAATCTTAATCCTAGGTTTTACTATTAATAATTTACCGCAACGTGCATCAAAGACTCAATTTTTATTGTTATTGGCATATTATCTTACATGTAACAAAGCTCAACTACATAGAACATGTTGTATATATACAACCGGTTGTATAATCCATTAATTGCATAGAATATGCTTATATATTATATTATTATTATTATTGTAGATACGATGACTCAAACACGGAAAAGTTAAGGATTGCATCGAGAGAAAGAGGAGTCGAGACAGATATGTTTTACTTTGATCCTAAGGCCATTGATTGGGAAGACTACTTCATGAACACTCATCTCCCGGGAGTTGTTAAATACGTTTTGAAGTGATAGATCATAATATCATATAACACCAAGAACAAAACAAAATTTGATTTAACTCTCAAATGAGTAAATTAATAAAGATAATATTCTTTTCATATATATATTTTTACACTTTTAATTTGTTGTGTGTTCTTTTTTATAATTGATTAAGGCTGTAATTAAGTTGTAATTGTATCTTTCTTGCAATGTCTTCACAGCCTGATCAATTCAATTATATTTAGTTTGAAGAATATATATTAATGTAACTATTGATCGAATGATTATGTATGTATGAGCAGCATCAAGGTGTCAATTGTATTTGATTATAATATTCTACATTAATAATACTCCGTATATTTTATCATTGTTACTAAATCAATTGGATTATAGGAAATTTTAAGGACATGAAATCTAGAAAGTGATATATATTGTAATATACAAAATTAGTTATAAGTTTGTTACAAATCTGTTATAAAGTTAGTTAGTGCTGAGTCAGCTTAAGTTTGTTATGGTCTAACCGACCTCTAGGCTTTCTCTATATATACTCAATATTGTATCAGTTTGTAATCACAATTATTACTTCAATGATTAATATTCTTCTTCTCTAATTCTTCTACTCACATCATAATCACAATCATAATACTCAGCTTATAATATGGTATCAGAGCTTACAGCTCATTGATTCTGGGTTTCTTCGTCTTCTTCTGGATGTTCAATTGTTCTGGGTTTATTCGATTTGTGCTTCTTTTCAATCTTTCTTGCATAAACAAATCAAGAAGGATAGGTATAATTACTAAACGCTTCCCTTCCGCATTCAATTGTAATTCTTAGTATACTTGTTTGATTAATCATATTTCTGGGATTTTTGAGTATTATTCTTGTGATATTCATTTGGGTTTTATTTCTTTGTTCTCTGGATTCCTTCCTTCAAAGTTCTTTTCCATTTCTTTGATAAATCAAAACAAAACATGCCTGATAATACTGATACAAATTCTGGATCACAAACCCACAATTATGACTATTATGATGACCCACTCTTCTTGAGTACTTCTGACCAACCTAATGCTTCACTGTCTTCCATGCCCTTTGATGGCCATGATTTCTTGGGCTGAAAAAGAGAAATAGTCATGTCACTATGTACTAAAAATAAGTTTGGTTTCGTGGATGGTACTTGTCCCATGCCTCCTACTATTGATAAGAGATTTCATCAATGGGTGAGATGTGACTTGATGGTATTAAGGTGGATTCTGAATTCCCTTGATAAATCCTTAAAGGAAAACCTGAAGTATGTGAGGACCTCTAAAGAACTGTGGTATGAGTTGGTTGAGAGATATGGATAGGCCAATGCTTTAGAGGTACATTAGTTAACTAAGGAAATGGGGGCAGTTGTGCAGGATAATCTCTCATTGGTGGAGTATATATTATGGAAAATTAAAGAATTTCTAGAAGGCTTTGGATGGTCTTGATCCATTGCCTATGTGTTCCTGTAGAAAATTGATCTCTGCTCTTGTACTTTAATGAAGAAAATAGTTGAAAGGGAAAATAATGCCAAACTTATTCAATTCTTGATGAACCTGAACAATGGCTATGACAGCATTAGGACACAAATACGCTTTATGGAGCCATTGCCTACAATGACTAAGGTTTTGGGGCTATTACGGAAAATAGAAAGACAAAAACAAATAACAGATGTTGTTGAAAGCTTGACAGAGGCTAATGCTTATGCAAGTTTCAGGAAACCTGAGCAGAGGAAGGGAAATAATAATGGTCTTAAGGGAAGTTCTAATTCTGGTTCTATTGTTATCAAGCACTGTGATCATTGTGACAGAGATGGCCATACTAGAGAGACATGTTTTGGGTTAAACAAATGTCCTCATTGTTCCAAGACTGGACATAATCCTGATCATTGTTATGTTTTAAGAGGTTTTCCTGGTGAGAAAAATAAGGGCAAAGGAAAAGTGAACTCCAAGAATTCTCAATCTAAGAAAACTGCTAATTCTGCTGATCTTTTGGTCATGGATTCACCTCTGGATGATGCAATTATGGATAATACCCATGATGGTCTTCTTGCTTCTAATATTGGTTCTAGTTTTGCACTTAATGCTGATGTTTTGGATGGACTGGTTACTTATGTTGTTGATCAGGTTCTTAAGAGAATTTCTAATTAACAACCACATATTTCTTCTTCCAACTTTGTAGGTAAGTATACTATCCATTCTCATGTTTTTAATGTTCATAAGTCTGCTTATATGAACACCTGGATTGTTGATACTGGTGCTTCTGATCATATGACCTTTGATCATAATATTCTTCTTAATATACGTGTGTTTAAAAGGCCTGTTAAAGTAGGTTTGCCTGATGAGAGTATCAAACTTGTTTATAAAATGGGAAATGTTAAATTAACTGATAACATAATGCTGTTGAATGTGTTTTTTATTCCTGACTTCAAACAAAACTTGTTATCTGTCAGTAAATTACTTGACCATAATAAGTTGATGGTTATCTTCACTGCTACTGGTTGTATGTTTCAGGACCCTTCAAATAGGACAATTGTTGCTAGAGGCAGCAGAATTGGGGATTTATACAGATTTTATAAACCATTGAAGCATGCTGATAATCAATTAGTTTCTTTTGTTAAGCAATTAGTTGTTAATAATTTTCATAATCAAGAATTGTGCAAGAATAAAGATAATGATGTAAGCTACAAAAGTTCTGTTTCTGCTGCTAATTCTAAGACAGTTGGTTTGTTTCATGCAAGATTGGGTCACATGTCTATTGATAAATTCAAGTTTGTACCTGAACATCAATCTGTAATAAAAAGAAATTTTGTTTGTGACACTTGTATTCTTGCCAAGCATCATAGATTGCCTTTTCCTCTCAGTAATAGTAGGGCTCTTCAATGTTTTAATCTTGTTCACATGGATGTTTGGGGTCCCTATAAGATACCATCTATGTCTGGTGCCAAATATTTTCTAACCATTTTAGATGATTTCTCTAGGAATACTTGGACAATCCTTTTTCAGAATAAAGATCAAGTGTCAGGGTTAATAAAAGATTATATTGCATATATTGAGACACAATTTCAAGGAAAAATTAAAGTGGTTAGGTTTGACAATGGTGCTGAGTTCTTACAAGTTCATTGTGGTGAACTGTTCAAAGCTAGGGGTATTTTCCATCAAACTAGTGTTGTAGGCACCCCACAACAAAATGGCAGGGTAGAAAGGAAGCATCGACATCTTCTTGAGACTGCTAGGACTCTTAGATTACATGCTAATTTACCCATTAAATTTTGGGGGGATTGTTTATTAACTGCTACCTATTTAATTAATTTGATGCCTTCACCTGTTATTGAGAATAAGACTCCTTTTGAACTGCTTTTTAAACAAGCTCCCACATATGATAGATTAAAAGTGTTTGGGTGTAGTTGTTTTGCCACAATGCCACCTACATTCTCTGACAAATTTGGTGCTAAAGCTAGACACTGTATTTTTATTGGGTATCCTCACAATCAAAAAGGATATAGACTGTATGATTTAGTCCACCATAAAGTATTTGTCAGCAGGGATGTTGTTTTTCAAGAAACTGTTTTCCCTTATAAGAAAGAGAAAACACATGAGGATTTGTGTATTACACCTACTGAACTTGTCAATCCAGCTACTTCTTCTATTTCTATCCCTGTTCAAGAAGCTATTCTTTCACAATGTGCTGATCATATACAACATACTTCTTCTATTCCAAGTAATAATACTGTGCCTCAAGATGCTGATCATTCACAGCATGGTCATGTTATTAATGATTCACTTCAAGTTCCTATCAAAAGGTCATCCAGGGCAAGACAGCTAAGTACTAGACTTCAGGGGTATCAAGTCAAGTTGCCTGGACAACACAATTCTAGTTCTGTCCAGCCTACTGTTTTTCAATCATCCATTTTAAATTCTTTGCCAGAATTTGATCCTCATTATGTTGGTTCCTTGGCTAATGTCATTCAAGAGCATGAGCCATATAACTATAGTCAAGCAAAAGATGATGATAGATGGGTTGAGGCTATGAAGAAAGAGGTTCAAGCTTTGAAAGATAATCACACTTGGGAAGTTGTTCCTTTGCCATCTGGACATAAAGCTATTGGATCTAAGTGGGTTTATAAGATTAAGTATAAACCTGATGGTTCAGTTGAGAGATTCAAAGCTAGGCTAGTTTCAAAGGGTTTCAATCAAGTGAAGGACAAAGACTACAAACATACTTTTTCTCCAGTGGCTAAGTTCACTACAGTCAGAACACTATTGGCTTTGGCTGCTGCTAAAGATTGGCCATTATTTCAATTAGAAATAAACAATGCTTTTCTTCATGGATTTTTAGATGAGGATGTTTACATGAAGCCTCCAGAGGGATATGACATAGAACATGGCATGGTGTGTAAGTTAAAAAGGTTTTTGTATGGTTTAAAGTAAGCCTCAAGACAATGGAATAAGGAATTAACTGGTTTTTTTACAAAGATTGGGCTATACACAGTCTAGACAAGATTATTCTCTTTTTACCAAGCATGATGATAAGACTGCTGATTTTACTGGTATACTAGTCTATGTTGATGATGTATTGCTTACTGGAACTTCAACTACTGAAATTGATAATGTTAAAACCCAGTTAGATAAAGCTTTTTCTATTAAAGATCTTGGGCAAATGAGGTATTTCCTTGGGTTGGAAATTTCTAGAAATGCCACTGGTATAATGATTAATCAAAGGAAGTATATTCTAGACATTCTTTCTGATCTTCAATTGGAAAACTGTAATTCTGTCAAATTTCCAATGCAAAAGGGTTTGAAACTATCTACTGATCAAGGAGAACTATTGGACAATCCTGAGCAGTATAGGAGGCTTGTGGGGAGATTACTTTATCTCAATATGTCCAGGCCTGATATTTCATATAGTATTCAGCATTTGAGTCAATTTGTTGGTCAACCTAGACTTCCTCATCTGCAGGCAGCATTGCATGTGGTGAAGTATCTCAAGGGTACTATTAATTCTGGGCTCTTTTATAAGTCACAAAATGATCTGCAACTCACAGCCTTTAGTGATGCAGACTGGGCTCAGTGTGTCTTCTCCTGCAAATCCTTGAGTGGATATTGCATATTACTTGGTCAATCCTTAGTTTCTTGGAAAACCAAGAAACAGGTTACTGTGAGTAAAAGTACAGCTGAATCAGAATACAGAAGTTTATCTTATACAACTTCTGAACTTGTGTGGTTGACAGCCTTACTGCAGGATCTGAATGTTCATGTTCAGTGTCCTGTTCCTCTTTATTGTGATAACAAGGCAGCATTACATATCTCTGAAATTCCTGTTTTTCATGAACAGACTAAGCATTTGTCCATTGATTGTCATTTTGTGCGAGATAAACAACAATCTGGTTTTCTTATGACAAAACATGTAAGCTCTATCAATCAGCTAGCTGACATTATGACAAAGCCACTTGGAGCAGATCGGTATCATTCTTTATCCTGTAAGCTTGGACTTCGATTTCAGGACAGTCCAGCTTAAGGGGGGTATATTATAATATACAAAATTAGTTATAAGTTTGTTATGAATCTGTTATAAAGTTAGTTATAAAGTTAGTTAGTGCTGAGTCAGCTTAGTTTGTTATGGTCTAACCAACCTATAGACTTACTCTATATATACTCGATATTGTATCAGTTTGTATACACAATTATTACTTCAATGATTAATATTCTTCTTCTTCTCTGATTCTTCTACTCACATATCAATCACAATCATAATACTCAGATTATAATATGGTATCAGAGCATACAGCTCATTGATTCTGGGTTTTCTTCATCTCTCTTCTAGGTGATTCAATTGTTCTGGGTTTTATTCTTCTTTTCAATACTTCTTGCGTATACAATTCAAGAAGGATAGGTATAATTACTAAACGCTTCGCTTCCGCATTCAATTGTGATTCTTAGTATACTTGTTAATTTGATCATCATATTCTTTTCTTCAAAGTTCTTCTTCATTTCCTTGATAAATCAAAACAAAAAAAAAACATGCCTGAGAATACTGATACAAATTCTGGATCACAAACCCACAATTATGACTATTATGATGACCCACTTTTCTTGAGTACTTCTGATCAACCTAATGCTTCTCTGTCTTCCATGCCCTTTGATGGCCATGATTTCTTGGGCTGGAAAAGGGAAATAGTCATGTCATTGTGTGCTAAGAATAAGTTTGGTTTCGTTGATGGTACTTGTCCCATGCCTCCTACTACTGATAAGAGATTCCATCAATGGGTGAGATGTGACCTGATGGTATTAAGATGGATTCTGAATTCTCTTGATAAATCCTTAAAGGAAAACCTGAAGTATGTGAGGTCTTCTAAAGAATTGTGGTATGAATTGGTTGAGAGGTATGGACAGGCCAATGCTTTAGAGGTATATCAGTTAACTAAGGAAATGGGGGCAGTTGTGCAGGATAATCTTTCTTTGGTGGAGTATTATGGAAAATTAAAGAATTTCTGGGAGACTTTGGATGGTCTTGATCCATTGCCTATGTGTTCCTGTGGAAAAATTGATCTCTGCTCTTGTACTTTAATGAAGAAAATAGTTGAAAGGGAAAATAATGCCAAGCTTATTCAATTCTTAATGAACCTGAACAATGGCTATGATAGCATTAGGACACAAATACTCTCTATGGAGCCATTGCCTACAATGACTAAGGTTTTGGGACTGTTACAAAAAATAGAAAGACAAAAACAAATAACAGATGCAGTAGGGAGTTTGACAGAAGCTAATGCTTATGCAAGTTTCAGGAAACCTGAGCAGAAGAAGGGAAATAATAATGGTTTTAAGGGAAATTCTGGTTCTATTGTTCTCAAGCACTGTGATCATTGTGACAGAGATGGCCATACTAGTGAGACATGTTTTGGCTTAAACAAATGTCCTCATTGTTCCAAGATTGGACATAATCCTGATCATTGTTATGTTTTAAGAGGTTTTCCTGGTGATAAAAATAAGGGCAAAGGGAAAGTGAACTCCAAGAATTCTCAATCTAAGAAAACTGCTAATTCTACTGATCTCTTGGTCATGGATTCACCTCTGGATGATGCAATTATGGACAATACCCATGAGGGTCTTATTG
>JAOWBH010068412.1:0-14919 GCA_028566215.1 Silene coronaria
ATAATCATTACCAACGATGAAGCAAAAGGGGTCACCATTAAAATCCTAAGATGCAATTAAACTCAAGGTTCAATAAGCCAATATTATAACAACATTTCACATTCTCAATCCACAATAATTCAAGATTGAACAACTACAAACTCTAAATCATAATTATTACTAAGCATAGGGCACTGAGACAACCATTCATATCATCTAGCAATACTTGATTCAAAATTCCTTGATGCCAACATAAAATAATTTTTCACAAACCTTAACTATCCCACCTCAATACCGCAAAGTAAAGGCTCCAATGAAAATTGAACAATTCCTATCGAACATCACCTTCAATAATTTCAAGATAACTATTGAAATACTCAACCAAAGTAAACTAATCATACTAGTCTCATCATCAAATCGAAACTAAATTGAACCTTACATTTCTAATCACGCGAACCTCAAATCGTGATGAGACTACACTATCACCACCAATAGAGTCCTATAAAAAAAAATTAATTCCCACATCACTAGGTCAAATGCAAACGCAAACTCCTACACCAAATTCCGACAAGAATCAAAACACAAAATCCTCAAATAGCACCTTACTAACTTTGTAAACATGGTCAACAAGGAATCAACTATACTAAGAAGATAAAGAGCGACAACGAGGTAGAGAAACTAAATGATTTTAGAAGAGTGTACTAGCATGGCAAGTTATGAAACTAAAGAGCCGGATCGTAAATTTAACGGCTAACAATAAGTAAGAGATACTTGAGTTAAGAAGATACTACAGACAAGAAGAGGATTAAGTAAACTTAGGCATAGAGGTAAGGTTCATCGAATGCTAAAAAGAAGGAAAAAAGAATAGAAGTGACATAATGAAAGGGTTACCGCCTAACTGAACACTCCTCAAAGCTTAAAGGTCACTACGATAAGGTTACATCACTAAAGCTCTAGGGATACCTTTAAATTCGAACTCATAAATTCTCGGAACAAGTTTCTCATTTTCAACCCATGTAGTAACAAGCTAACCTAACGCTCATAAAACTTGTCCCTCATAAAAGTCTACTCTACCACAAACTCCTTAAAAGAAGGTGTACTAATCACAAAAGCTTCATTATCAATTATATACCCTAGTTCATATATCTTTTCACCTATCAATAACGATTCCCAAAAGCAAAACTACACTCAATCGCAACGTTGTCCCATCATGCTAAGTGCTCAACAAAACCTCTATAGTCTACAAAATCATAGGACTAACAAGGACTTCACAATGGTGGGTGTTCCTCGACTCAAATGGTTCCAAGAGCCAAAAATCCATTCACAACACAAATTCATTTATTACCATCCAAGTTCCAAAGTATCTCTTTTACAACTCTCGTCATCGAACTTTACTTACTATATCATCCTTAAGTACCAAGGCTTGCTTACACTATCATCTCACCACTTCATATTTATAGTCCCCACGATTATACAATAAAATAAACACAAATATTACAGCGGAAAATGCGAGATTTTAAAAACATTAATAATAAAACCGCGAAGTCACTAAATCATAAAACCAAAACTCAAGTTTAAGACGTAATGCTTACCGACGTAATCATCGACTTTCACATTCATGACCACGACTTACCGACGTAATGCTTTACGACCTTTTACTCTTCCAAGACTCACTTCCTCCCGTTAGGATGTACGACACTGATCAAGTGCCCAGATCCTAGTCTAAACCTGGCCAGACTCTCGAAGGTAACACTTATCCGATTCGACATGCGATAAACGTTTCGCATCCAAGACTCGATCGACTAAACCAATCACTGAGTACCCCGAATTCGAATAAACCCATCGAAAGGGGCGAAACGAGAATGAGCTATCCAATCTACCTGCCTACTTCCCAAGGTAGTGGCGTAAAAGCACCTATATGCGATAAACAATCCAATCATGTATGTTAAGGACGAAAGGTAAGCAATATGTTATCACACTAAACCATGTGACTAACATAAGTAACCAAATCATGAGAGACGTAAATAAGAATCATACAACATACTTAAAAGCATAAACGAATCATACATCATTGTACATGTGAATGGACTAGATATGATATACATGAGTGAAACATCCAAAAACCGTCATTGAACATGTTTATGAGACTTAGTTAAGGTGTTATAATATTATTCAAGTTCTAACATACTATTCATAAGCATTATAGCCAAGCTTAAGAAGCATAACCATCAACAAACATAAACCCATTCCAAATAACGAGTTTAGGACTCGACCACAACAAGGGTCAACTTTAAACGATTCAGAACTGGAGTTATAGAAATGAGAATTAGGTAAAACTAGTCGGGGATGATATCTTATCCTCTTACGATTCTAACGGTAGGTCATAGGCCCAAAACAGACAAGTAACGAAGGAGTTATGGCCATTTTACGAAAACTGGTACAGGCTGTTGAGCAGCCTACGCTTTTGGCTGTTTTCCCACGACACAAGTAACTCCCTCATCATCCCTAAATCAATTTATTTCCTTATCTTTACACTCCCAATTCCAACATATACTACCCAAGTAAATTCGTGCAAGTCTTAAGAGTGAACCAAAGCATAAAAGATGGGTTAAAACTCAAGGTTTGATCCAACTCAATCAATTAAATCATCCAAAATCACCACTTTACCCAATTAATATTATTTGCAATAACCCATCTCAATAATCATAAAAGGGATATTCTCACTTGTACCCCTCTACTATTTCATTTTCTCACTTGTACCCCTCTTTATTGGAGAAAAAACTTTGACTGACAATAACTCTTAGCCACGACTTCGGAAAGTGGTAATTTTTTTTCCATATCGTACGTCTTTACGAGATATTCAGTTTGAAAAAAAAAATCATTGTTTTTTGAATTCGTAGTCGGTAATTATGAACGGTCAAAGTGTTTTGACGGAATAAACTTTGACTGACTAAAACTCCCGGTTACAAGTTCCGAAAATGACGATTTTTTTTCAAACTGAAGATCTCGTAAAGACGTATAATATGGAAAAAAAAATTACCGCTTTTCGTTGTCGTAGCTAATAGTTATTGTCAGTCAAAATTTTTTCTCCAAAAAAGAGGGGTACAAGTGAGAAAGTGAAAAAGTAGAGGGGTACAAGTGAGAATATCCCTTTTAGTTTTGTTGCATTGTCATTTCTTCATTTTTATTATGGAATCTTGTTATAAATTTTTTTCAGTGGGCAAATTTAACAATGAAAAATGTCATTTGTATAAGTATATTTGGGGTTTCAAGACCCCGTAAGGTATAAGGTGGTTACGCCAATGAGTCCGAGTTGGATATGAAAATACTGTTTCTAATGCGGATATAATCTGTACGATGTTTTATGCTTTATCTTTAAATTTTAAGACAGAGCAATTAGTCAGCACATACTGAACAGAACAACTTTGGATGCAAAAACTTGACAGCGATAAAAAGTGGTTATAAATATAATATTCCGTGCAACTGGAAGACAATATCTTCCAAAAAGCAAGCAGTATTTCGATGGTGTTCGTAAACTTGAATAGCAAATGACTCAAGCATAAAATTGCTAGAAGACGTAGATCATAGCCATGAAATCCTTGGTACTTACTTCCAAATGTTCCATTTGTGTAGTTTACCATTACCAACATACAGTTTTCACATAATTACTTTGTACTGAGGTGAAAACTCAGTTATAATGAGATGAAATGCAGAAACATTGCATGTAACAGCTTGACAGTTATAAACAGTGGTTGTAAATATAATATTTCGTGCAACTAGGAGACAATGTCTTCCTAATTAAGCATGTACATCAATAGTGTTCCTAAACTTGAGTAGCAAAAGACTCCAGCATCAAATTGCTAGGAAACATCATAGCCATGCAATCCTTCATACTTCCAAATGTTCCATTCGTGTAGTTTAACGTCAGATAGTTCACATAACTACACTCGGTTCTGATGAACTGAAATGTAGATCATAGCTATTTATTCAGCATAACATCAACATTGCAAAAGGGCTACACTCAAAATACCTGAATTTTAGCCAACCATCCCTGAACCTGACGGACAAAATCCACACATTTAGTTGAGCCATCAGCACTTTGTAGTGACTTCTCCACAATCTCATCCATAGTCTGCAGGACAGAACTGAGTTGAGATAGAACCTTTGTATTTACAGGCGCCCATTGTTTTTCAAAAAAGGGACAGAAACTAAGAGATCAATACATATCAAGTAGTTTCACTGGTAAACGGAGTGGCAGCTTTTATTATTTTCTGCTAGCTCAAAATACTGGAATTTACACAATTGCAAAGTCCACAAATGAAGAATAACACATTGATAGACCATTTAGTTCCTTGAAAAAGCAATTGCAAAATACTGTATTATTTAGTTATTTACTAGTTGTATCAATTACAATTGCAAGTCCTCTGCACAAACAAAACCTAGTCTTGTGAAGGATTATTACCAAACTCCCCGCATATAACTTTAAAAACCAGTATTGTCTAGTATTTGAAACAGAAAACCCAACATGGACACAAAGCCTTGTTCATTTGCAATGTATAAGTTAGTGGTTTGAAATACACATTTGCATGTCTTTTCCCATCCTAGTTTACAACTCTAGTTCAAGATCAAAACACAAACGATTGACAGAATTTTTAACTTTCTTACAGCACTATGCTGTGTTGATAGAAAGGCAACAAACATGACTTTGCCCAACCTACCTATCCAACTTATTCCCACCAATGTGAATTTTCATAGATTCTGCATATATAGATTTTATACCATATTCGTTAATATCATCATGAAAGACAGTGATGTGTTGAGCACATCATTTGGGTTGGCGCTTACCATAAATGAGCTGACGAAGGCATGCGAATGTGTTCCTTTGAGTGGTATTCCAAACAATCGTCCAGCTGCAACATTGCTATAGCACGGGAAAACAGTTGCTTAGTTGGCTATTTGGCGCAACATGATATGTGTACAAAGGTTGTATTTGCAGAGTTAAAAGGGGTATAACAATCATTTACTGCATTAAGATACATACCAATGCTCAGAAGCAATAGTATTCATTTATTTAGCCGGCGAAAAGTAACACAGAGCACAACCTCCTCTTGTTTAAAGTATAATTTTATCTTTATACCTTATCGTAAAACCAGCAGACAATTTCCAAATACTCCGTAATTATGTTTCCCAACAGAGTTCCCAACATACACGAAAACAAGTAATCAACATTGCAACAAGCAGCTTTACTTCTTCTCGTACAAACCTCCAGGTGCCAACACAGAAACAACAAAAACATAGATTAATTGAATGCCAGGTGCCTTTCAAAAACTCACCTTGTTGCATCAAAACCACCCATGTAGCAATATCTTGAAGCGCTAATTCCTCCATCTGGCCCCTTCATTAAGGTAAAAGATTATTTTTTTGACAAGACATTGTCAGGTACTGAATTTTAAGGGAGGGTTAAAGTTAAGACCTGCGCCCTTCTAAGACCAAACTCAAGTAGTAATTTGTCATTTCCAGCAACCATCCGGTGCCTTGCAGCATTTGTTGCCACCAGTGACGCAAAATTGACAAGGTTGACAAGAGTGGTTTCCAGCAGCTGAGCCACCTGAATTGATAGAAACTTAATTAGATAGAAACTTAATTAGGAAGTTTCAAATGAATAGTTGTAATATCGTGACTATTAAAAGACTGAATCAGATTGGAATAATTAATGAATGAAAGACCAATGTTTTAAATCACTCACAGCGATAGGCCCTTCTACCCTTATAAGAGGCACCCTTGGAAAAACAACCGATCCTTCTGGAATAGCATAGACTTCAACTTCAGAGCAATCTAATTTTCGTAGATAATCCAGAAAACCCTCCTGAAATTATAATAGCAAGGCTAAGGTTAGCGGATAATACAGGAAGCAAACAAATAAGATCGGCAAGCTAGAGTATCAGCACAGAAAACTGTAAGTCATACATCTGCAACTTGCAAGCATCTAGCAAGAGTCATCTACCAAAATGAGCTAGTTAGGATGGAAGATAAAAAAATGGGTTGGAGGTTTCAGAAATAGGAAGCTGAAATCCGAGCAACCGCTTAATAAGTTCATCGATCCTAATTTCCAAATGGAATTTCTTATATTTCATTTGTATCCGCCACTGCATTTGTTGTTCTATTGAGAGTCAATTAGTGCAGTTGTGCCCTCAGCTATACATTAGATTGTGCTAATTCTGAATCTTGTTTTAGCCGATCACAAGTAAAACTTAAATGGCGCAAAGTCATAGCCCATACAACTTCTAAAGGATCTTGTAGCCTTACCAGATACTAACTGCAACGAGGCTTTTAACACGTGACCTTTGAAAAAAGACAACTTCGATTTTGCTACATCACTGTCTACGCAAGGTTCAGTACAACGCAAGCCACCACGAAGAAAATGACAATGCAATTTTCCAGTGATAGGTATGCAAGTGTATGACAAGAACTTGAATACTTTGATTTATCAATTAAAATTTCTTGTAGTTTGTTAAATCCTAAACTTCTATATTCATTAATTTTATCTTACATGTGACACTCCATATGTATCATGCAGCATTCAGTAGAGCATACCTCACATTTACCAGGCATGGCATCTCTAATAAAATCAATATCCTCCTCCTTAAACTTGAAATTGGCTACGAATCTTATGCATTCTTCTAGACCGGCAAAAACAGTATATTCACCACCAAAGGGGTTCTTTCGAAAAAATAAATCAAACCTGCAAGATCAGACATATAACAGACATTCACTAGTCACAAAAAAAATATGTCAGACGGGTAAACAATATGTGAGACTGACAGTCAGCTTAATGAGCAACTTCAACTATTGCCAATTGGTTTATCATGGAACCTCGCCAGATTTACAAGTGGTCTGTATGCGAATCTGTGGGCAGCATGAAGATATAATATGTTTCCTAACCAAGTGATGACGTGGACCCAATCTGATTAGAAGTTTAGCACAAGGGGTCAAACACATGTTAGGTCCAAAAGACGGTCTATCACACCTCAAATTCCAATATGAGGAAACTCCAGAGATTTTTACCAGTTTATTGAGAATTGAAAATAGGTTAACATGTGACAGGGAGTATTGCTGGGGTATGAGTAATCTCTGACTCTCTGCAGATTCGTGTATAGGGAAAATTCAGCAAAATGATAAGTAATGCGGAAAGAAATGTAGCAAAGAGCCAATCATCCGCCACAATAACGTTCATCGTCAATAACAAACCAATCAATTCTGCAATTCATTTTAAAGCTGGCATTTAAACAAACAATAGTTGGTGAAAAACTATTGATGGTACATACCGTCTTACTGGAATTATACGATTGATGATACCGTCTTACTGAAATTAAATACCGTCTTACATGAAACTATCTGTAAGACTGACCGCAACAAACAAGATTATGTGCAAGCATTACAAAGCGGTTATATACTATACAACGGTCTTACACGACAATTGTTGAAAAACTTTCCACATGTAATACGGTTATAACAAGCATTGCAGGCATTTCAATTCTGTATAATCAAACTTAAATAATAATTAAATGAAAAAAAGAGAACTAACACAGCACGCTCAGTATGTTTGCCGGCTTTCCAGTAAGCGTAAGCCATTGTATACTGATACAAATCTGTCAACAATGGCGTCACCATCGGATTCGTCGGTCCTTCTATTACAGAACGATGTCGTTGAGTATCCTTCGTCTCCATGCTTAATATTTTCTCAATTTTCTAGGGTTCTTCCGGATTTTATTTAATTTAATTTAATTTCGTGATCAACACGCTTTATTTGTATTTATTTATTATTTGGTTTTTCTGGAGACGTTGTTGGGAGCTACCTGGACTGTTGGAAGAGATCACTGTTGTTGTTTCAAATGCCACAACGGCCTAAAACGGTTACGGTAATCATCCATCACGCGGTTTTACCCATTTACTCACCCTAGAAGCAGATTAAGTCGTGTCCAGGCCGTGTCTGTGTACACTTATAACTTATACTCCCTCCGTCCTTTGCTTTTGGCACAAAGATTAAGAAAAAGAGAGGAGATTATTTGAGGGTAGTGTTATTAGATGACAAGTGGACAACAATAAAATGGAATGATCAAATAACTCATTAGAGGCATGCCTAATTTAGAAAGGACAACAAATGAATGAAATACCGAAAAAAGGAAAGATATAACAAATAACCGGGATGGAGGGAGTATAAGTTATATATCATCATTCTGCACAATGGAAGCTAACCCAATTACATAGTTTTGCTTGTTTAACTCATTTATCGTTCATCTGCAACTGCAAACTGACAATCATTATCCGAATCTATGAACCAGACACGAAATTAACGAGTTAGGGTAAAGACATCATGACCCATTTATATAACAGGTTGACAGGAACATGTTAGGATTGACTCGTTGAGATTTTTTACACGGATCTGACACAAACCACCCATTTATTTAATTTTTTTGCAATTCTCTATTTGGTTACCTTGATAAGCTAACCAAGCTGCTCAAAAGTAAGATATATTATTCATCATTTTCGTTTAATAGTTTTTAAGACCCTGTTGTTTTGAACTCAATTTCAGTTCATTTCATCTTTATTAAATTAAGTTAAATTATGTTCAGTACAACTTCCTTTAGTTTAGTTTAGCTCATTAGGACTGTAAATAATTAGAGTCGGCTCGTAAAGCTCTCGGAATCAGCTTGGCTAGAAGTCGGTCAAAACTGACTCGGAGCCGATTTCGAGCTTAGTAGAGATCGGATTGGAAGCTCGTTTAGACTCGTTTTATGTTTATTACTATTTAATTTTGGCTTTTTACAATTGTTTTTGTTCTTAATAAAATTTTATTTAGCATCTATGATAATATTTTTATTATATTTGATAAGTATTTTATATTTGCATTTTTTCTTAAAATATATATTTTTTTAATTTGATTTAGAAATAAAAGAAAGTAATGATTTAGTTGAGCTCGAGCCAGGCTGGAGCCTAATCCGAGCTTTAATTTCTTTAGCTCGGAAAATTCCGACCCGATTCCGAGTTCAAGCTCAAGTTTCCGAGCCGATTTTAAGCCCACCCGAACTCGAGCTCAACTCGGCGCGGTTACACCCCTATAGCTCACATCTTCACAATTGAATGTCTTATTCTTTCTAACTTAATTTCAGTTTAGCTCAGCTCTATTCAGTTCAGATCAGCTCATTTCTTCACAAATTATCTCTTACTTCAGCTACATTCAGTTTAGTTCAGTTCACTTTAGTTCAGTTCCATTTAATTCAGTTCAATTCTTATCAGCGGAAAAGAACATGGCCTTACTTTTACTTCAGTTCAGCTTCACTCCATTAAGTTCAGTTCAATTTTTTTCAACTGAAAAGAACATAGCCTAAAGCTTAGTTGGGTTAAGGAATTAAGTGGGTTAAATGTGTCGAAATGAACTTCATAAAGAATAAATTAGAAAACCGATTAGGGTTGGGTTGTTGAAAAGTTAATTGACTGGAGGTTATGTTCAAGTTACGACGATAATGGTGAGTTGGTGACCCATGTAAAATTAACACGGGGCCTGTACAAGTCAACTCAGTCAATACGCATTAACAGGTTAACCCAACACCAGTAGGATCAAAACTCGCATTACAAAATAGGATTACGCGTGGGCGTAATTAGCCAATCCTCATTAGTCATCCCTCAACCTCAAATCCCCCAAAAAAGAAACAAAGTCAATCGATTCCAGTTTCTCGATTATCTACAAGTAATTCCCAATCAAAACAACGAAATTTCAAGGAAGCAACATTCCAATTCCTTAGCGCATCAAACAAGCTGGATCTACAAAGACTACTTTACCCGCTATAACGCCTACACTTGGTTGCATCCTTCATCTCTAAACACCATCTTCAGGTTCGTTTATCTCTTACAAATTCATTAACTTTTTTGCAATTACCCATCTATTCTTTTGATTTTATTATCCAATTGATTAAAATGGGTGATATGAAAGATAAATTTAAAGGATTCATGAAAAAAGTTAATAATCAATTGAATACCTCTTCTTCTGGTAAATTTAAAGGCCCCGGTAGGGTTTTGGGTTCTTCATCTTCATCATCAACTGGCCAATATGTTAATCCACATAGAAATCCAAATCCAAATTTAAATTCTGTTAATTCGTCGTCCAATTCAAAACCTTCATCCCAGAAACTACCCGTTTCTGGGTCTTCAATTGAGGGTCAGAATGTGAATGTTTCGAGTGCCAAACCGGTTATCAGTTTGGATTCTAGCCAGAGTCGGCCTGTTGCGGATGGGTTTGATCCGTATGGGTCTTTGATCACAACTGGCAAGTGGAACAAGAATGGGTTTTCGCTTAATGTGTTTGAGTGTCCGGTTTGTAATTGTGGTTTTGGTTCGGAGGAGGAGGTTTCGGTCCATATTGAAACTTGTATTGGTGATACGGGTAAGAATGCTGGTGACACGGAGGTTGAGGGTGATTATGAGTCTAAGAATGAGGTGGATTCGTGTGTTGGTGTGTATCTTTCAGGGAATCCATCGGAAGGGTCTGTTGACGTTGTTTTGAGATTGTTTGGTAATGTTGTTAAGGATCCGGAGAATCAAAAGTTTCGTAGGATTAGAATGAGCAATCCTAAGATAAGGGAGGCGGTTGGTGATGTAGTTGGAGGCATTGAGTTATTAGAGCTTGTTGGGTTTGAACTTAAAGAAGAGGGAGATGAAATGTGGGCGATAATGGACACACCTTCGGAAGAGGGTGTTTTGGTGATTAAAGAGACTATAAGATTATTAGGGCAAGGCAAAAATGTGGGCCCAAAGGCTGAGGTTGAGCCGGAGAAGGTTAAAAAGAGGGAGCCTGAGATAATTGATCGTCAAATTAAGGTGTTCTTTTCGGTTTCTGAAAGTGTCGCAGCAAGAATTGAGTTACCAGATTCATTCTATAAGCTGTCCCTTGAAGAGGTGAGAAAAGAAGCCGAGATGAGGAAGAAGAAGATGGCCGAGTCTCAACTTTTAATTCCCAAATCGTTGAAGGAAAAGCAAGCTCAAGCTGCGCGAAAGAGATACACAAGGACTATCATTAGAGTTCAGTTTCCGGATGGGGTGGTTCTTCAAGGTGTCTTCTCCCCTAGGGAGCCGACTAGTGCTCTTTATGAGTTTGTGAGCTCAGCTCTAAAACAACAGGGCTTGGAGTTTGAGTTAATCCATCCTATACCAGTAAAACGGCGTGTAATCCCGTGTTTTCCTAAACCTGGGGAAAGGGTATCGACACTTGAGGAAGAGGATTTGATCCCCTCTGCTTTGGTCAAGTTCAAGCCTATTGAGACGGATTCCATGGTATTCACTGGACTTACAAATGAGTTACTTGAAATAAGTGAACCACTTGGTATTAACACTTCCTAACTTGCATTTACAGATCATTTTATTTGATAATTGTGAAATTCATATATAATGGAATAGATGTTATGGTTAATTTGTGAACTTTTAACTTTTCGACAACTTTGTTCTCAATAGTCAATATATGTTGTACTTGTACAGGTCTGGAAATTCGCATATTGTCTTAAGGTACAATAATTAAGACGGTTCTTTTATATATAAAAATACTTATATATTGCTAGTAATAAATGAGTTTTTAACTTTAAGGACCGTCTCACAATATCTCACACTATAAGACGGTCTTCGTCTATAATTTGTGTTTTAAGGTATTACTCCGCACCTCCTTTTGACTAGCGTTTGCTGAGTTTTTGGTAAAATGTGAAACCGTATTTGGATTCTATTGTTCATTTGTGGACTTGTTTTCTTGTTTGATGGTTGATACACATAGGACATAGATTGGTCTAATTAAGAATTCAACTTTTTTTTTTTTTTCATTTTGCATTGGCTCTACGAAAATTAAATATAGATTGGTTGTCTTTCCCTTGAACATCCAGCAACAGCATCATAGTTCTTAGTTAAGGAATGTTATACATGTTCAAGATTTGATCTCACCGGTCTCTAATGAACGGTTGAGTTACATTAGAGCTTGGGCGAGTTTCCGACGTCTTTACTCCATTATACTACCCGTTCCCCAAATTAGTTTATTCCCTTAATAGTTTACATATAAGGCACCTCTTGAGTTCCTTGCAATTGTCGACACGAATAAGTCTCTGTTTGGTAAAACTAACTAAAAAGGCAACTGAAACTTGAAAAGGTAACTGATAAGATAGTTGAAAATTAGAAGCTGATACGGTAACTGATTATATAGAAATATGTTTAGCAAACTAACTGAAAAGATAACTAATTTTGGTGAAATGACGTAAAAGGATATGATAGTTATTTAATAGTATAGATTTAAGGGACAAAAGGGGAAAATCAAACCAAATCAAGTACCTGAAATCTCAAATGCTACTCTAGGTAACATTTCATTTCAGGTAGCTTATTTGGTTAAATATGTCAAATAAACTATTTGCCAAACGGTTACAAAAAAATAAGGTACCTGAAATTTTGGTCAACTAAGTTACTTTGACCAAATAAGGTACCTGAAATGCATTGCCAAACAAAGCCTAAGTGCGATAGATTGGTCACAAATCACAATTAATTAGTACTGTAAACAAAAGTCGAGGTGGACTAAAGTGTGGGCTAGCACTAGCCAGTGCTCAGCCTGCCTACCCCAATCCAATGGGCCGAAAAATGGCAGTGTATCCAGCCCATCCCCATACAACTCAGCGGGTCTAGGCTTGTTAAAAAAAAAAGAAAAAAGAAAAATTCAATATTTGTATTTTAAGGGTCGGGCATCGGTTGCATTTGAGTGAGCCTTGATCGGCCCAGCCCACCTCCTTAGTGTCGGTCGAGGGCTAGGGTAATCCGACCCAATGAACACCATTAAACAAAAGAAATTACCCTAAGCTATTTTTGACTTGTGTTCTGATTCTAATTTGACCCGTAACCATATAACGTGACTTGTATTTGACCTGATTTGGCCCACTTGAGGCATTTGATTACCCACATTGGTATATAAAAATCAAATTGTATCACTTAGCCCCTCGGAGGGAATCACTCCGAAAACGTCTTAGTGGCGAATAGAATTTGGCCTTTTCTTTAGAATGTGTACAATTTTTTTTTGGGAAAAGGTAAGTTCATATATTATAAATCAGTCACAATACAATTTAGAGCATTCTTGCCCTTCTACATTACATCCTACCACATGCTTGTTCAATCCACACTTTAGCTGATCTATGCTAACAATTTAGAGCATTCATACACGTTGAAAACCTACAATAGGAACAGGAACAGGAACATGAACAATACTTTCAAGACAACTAGAGTTTATATGATACCATATCAGATACATCAAATAAGAGATGGTTCCTTCAATTGAAGCCACTTGTTCAATACATTAGTTTCAGGTAGAGCCATGTTGAACCAGTTAGCCAGAAGTCTTAAACATCTTTTAGTGAAGGCACAAGCAAAGAAAAGATGCTTTAATGCTCTCTTCTCCACTGCCACATAAGTAACAGCTATTATGTTGTACACTGTTCATCTTCATTAATCTGTCTTGTGTTAGAAGTCTTCGATGAGCAGTAAGCCAAATGAAGAAAGAATGTTTAGGGACCGTACTCTATTGCTGATCCAAGGGTACCAGTCAACAGCCTCCCCCTACATCATCTAGCCACCCATAGCCTATCTGGACAGCATACTCTTGCCAAGTCCAGTTTAACATTAAATAGGAATTGCTTTAAATGATTCTTTGCCTAAGAGACTTCTCTAAGCCCAACTGGAGTCAGTAGAAGGCTCATAATCTTTCCAACATTTGCACTTTACTAGTTGTTGTACGGCGCGCTTCGTGCACCGTACCCCAAGATAGTGTCACTCACCTTTAAGAATTAATATCAGTTCATGTATGTTGTAGTGTTGTTTGTTGTACCGTCAAAGTCGGTTATTATCTTTGCTTTTTTAGCAACCTATAACGGCATCGCTAATTATGATTGTTCCATAAAAATTTTTACGTTATTTGTCTTGACAGAATGCACTTGTATTCCCAATTACTATACAAAATATCCATTCTTCTTCTAAACTAAACATAAAATCTACATTTTACTTCAATTGTACTATACAAGAGTAAAGTCTAAACCCCAGTTTTCAAGGTTAGCTCTCTAATATTTTGTCAAGGTATCAAGTTTGATCCCCCTATTTACTTGTTATGTTCTTCATTAATATTTTCAGCTCTCTAATATTTTGTCAAGGTATCAAGTTTGATCCCCCTATTTACTTGTTATGTTCTTCATTAATACTTGTTGTGTTTACTTTTATGATTTTGTAAAACTTTACTAACGCTATCATTCAACTTATAACTTCAAAAAAAAAAAATGCCTTTATAGTTTGTTACATGGGTCGATGGGTTGAACTAATGAACTTAGTGTTTTTAAGAGGAAAAAGATTTCCTATCTTCTGTGAGATGCCACTGATTTGATTTCGCATGAGATCTTTTCAGAAAGAGTCAATATGGCAATTCAGGGAGCCACTACAGACTCTAAATCACCTTAAAATGATAAAAATTACTTAGTTCTAGCTTCAGAAATCAAATAGTGAAATCTAGACGGTACAATCTCAATACTAAAAAAACATCAAATTGGAGGTTGGAACAATTACTGAGTGTAAAATATCATCATGAGGAATTGACAAACACAATTCGACTATCCACATCATGCCTAATTACCATTCATAGCAAAGAAAAAAAATCAAATCAAAACACATTTTCTAAACTTATTTTAAGAGTCTTGTTTCTCTTTCATGTCACTCCATCCCTCTCCTGTTCCACCATCCTTCCCTCCCCTTCGTCTTTGATCAATATGTCATGTAACACATCACATTTTCGGTTAGTTAATAATCGATCATATTCGATTATATATATATATATATATATCTATATATTATAAATGACTATTAAAGTTATTTTGATAAAAGTATGGT
>JAOWBH010068523.1:0-23921 GCA_028566215.1 Silene coronaria
CACACCTCTCACCTTCATAATCATCCTCGTCAACCCCCTTTTTACTACTAGCTTACAACAATAAAAACGACACCGTTTTACCCCTCCTCCACCACCTCCCACCATAAACCCGGTCTAACCCCCTTATAAACCCTAAACCCGGCCCAATCCAATCCAATCAAACCAAACCCAATCCTCCCGGTTTACCACTCCGGGTCATCCAGATCGCCGTCAACCCGGTCCGATACGGTTCGGATTAACCGAGCAAATGCAGGGGGTTTGATTATTTAATGGCGATTTTGATTATTAATTATTATTTATCTTTATTGTTTTTGTTGTTAATTGAGTCTATCTGGACACGTGTCCCTTGATTATTATGCTAACGGTAATATTCCGAGTCGTCGATTTTACCCCGCCGTCGTCGTTGTCGTTATTGCCGCTGCTGAATAAACCGTTATGCCGCCGTCGCAGTCGCAGTTGCCGTGGGCTCCCCGGCAGCTGGTTTTCCGTCCGTATTCGTCGTCGTCTGCTAATGCCAGTAAACGACCTTTGCAGGTCGCCGTTCGGACGCCTGTAAGTTAATTAATTAATTAATTAATTAATTGTTTATTTATTGTGGTGATCATGATTTGTAGTAGTAGAATTGAGGTTTAATTGGTCGTTTTAGTGCTTAATTGAGTTGATTACGATTGCATAATCGAGGTTTAATGAGCTATTTGATGATTAATTGAGGAGATGACGATTGTACAATCGAGTTTTAATTGGATACTACTCCCTCCGTCCCAATCAACTGTTTAGTTTTCTTTATTTTTGTGAAAGGTATTTTAATCAAAGGTAAACAAATGATTGGGACGGGATGGAGGAGTACTTGATTGAGTTGATTACAAGAATTTGGTGCGTAATTGAGTTGATCACGATAGTACAATTGAGTTTAGATTGGATATTGCATTAATGAGTTGATCAAAAGTGTACAATTAAGTTTTAATTGAACGATTTGATAATTGATCTTTAGGTGATTTGATATATAGTTATTGATGTGGGGGGAATTGTGTTTGTAGTTGGTGGTAAAGCTAACGAAGCATATAGTAGAGACGTATCAAGTGTGCAACGCGGAATTTAGGTATTCAGATGAGCTGAAATGTAAGAGGTTCCTTACAAGTCCAACTGAAGGAGTGCTTAATGATGGCCATGATAATGCCAACTCTGATCTTATACTTTTCGTTAATTGTGTCTTGCATAATCCGGCTACACAACAAAGGTTCGCTTTCTACTCATTTCATTATTTGTTTTGATTATTTCACCATTTTCTTTATGGACTCAAAAACTTGGTCTTTAATGTATGGCTTGTGAATACATGTGGGTTACTATGATTAATTTTGCAAACAAGATTCATGCTTTCTTGTGCTAATCATCTTGTGAATCCCCTTTCCAAAACCAAGAAACGGTTTTCCCCCCTTACCAATTAGAGGATGTTGTTCTTTACGAAATGGAAATATCTCTGGATGACACTACTACGCAGAGTGTAAAGATTGGAGTTTTGTACTTCTATACGTTACAAAACAAATATCTAGCTATCTACCATGGATATTATTGGCAAGGGTTGAACGTGGAATGCGATTATAAAGCTCCTTTTGTGATGAACCGACAAATGTCATGTAGGTTTGCACAATTTATCACCAAGTTAAGGAAACCATCGGCTACTTTTTTTAGGTAGTAAGTGGTGACTCAGGCATGGTCTCTTGGTTGAGGTGAACAAATAGGCAAAAGATTGCTTCTTGTGGTGTCTTTGTTGTGTATTAATATATAAGCCTCGCCTAGAGGTTGGAGCTATAAAGTCAGAATAATAGATAGAGTAGTTAGCGGCAAGAAAGTTGGTATCTTTGAAGCATCATTTGGGAGGAAAAAGAAAAATCACTAGCAGCCACTCAACTATGAAACAGAGAGACCACTATTTCCATTAATAAACTCCAAAGGAGGTCACTACAAAATGGCCAAGCAAGTTACATAAGGCCACCTATGCTTGCGGAAATGAAGGAAACTTCAAACATACACCTTCTCAAAAAATTAAAACAGAGACAGATAACTTCAAATGAAATTGTATATCTGGTAAACTGTAAACATGATTGAATTAAGGGTCTTAATTTGAAAGATTGCTTGAAGCAAAGTGAGTGCCACCTGGAAAGAAGCATGCTCTACTTTTAGCTTTATGTAGCTTTCCAACCTATAACGTTTAGGAGTTCAAGTTACGGATACGTTCTTGTGCTTTTTTAAAATTCTTAATTTGTGACATGTCTCAATTATATCCAGGTGCTTCTTGTTAGTTTGAACTGACCGACTCCCATATCTTTTACAGTTGTCTATAGAGATCTTGATTTGAGGTTATATTGGGATTTATGTTGATCTCTACAGATACATCGTGAAAGATATTCTTGGGCATGGGACATTTGGTCAGGTTGCTAAGTGTTTGATTCCTGAAACCAACGACTTTGTAGCTATCAAGATCATAAAAAACCAGCCTGCTTACTTTCAGCAAGCATGGGTTGAAGTCTCAATTTTGACAACGGTAACTTTGCTGCTTAATTTCCTATTGATTATATTATACTAATTAGGTCGTAATAATTGCTTCTGCTTTATCTGCTTGCAGTTAAATAAAAAGTTTGACCCAGAGGATAAACATCATATTGTTCGCATATATGATTACTTTGTATTTCAGAATCATCTATGTATTTCATTCGAATTGCTGGACACGAATTTGTAAGGGTTTTTCTTTTGGTGTAATATCAGTTGTATAATTTTCTGCTTCCATGATCTAGTTTTTATGATTGTGAAGTGAGTAAATCAATTTCCCCCTTTGTTGATAGGTACGAGCTAATCAAAATTAACAATTTTAGAGGCTTATCATTGAGCATTGTCCAGATGTTCTCAAAGCAGGTACAATATTTTAAAATCATGATAGAATGTTTTATAGCTCCTTTTCTATTCCGTAGAGATTTATTTGTTCTATTTCCTAGATTTTAAGTGGGCTGGGTCTGATGAAGGAAGCTGGAATAATACACTGTGATCTGAAGCCAGAAAACATTCTTTTGGATACAAGGTGAGCTTTAATAAACTGGCCCGAGCGGAAAGAGATATAGATAGGAAACCTCCGTCTATATCTTTTTGCAACATATTATGATGTTATCCTGATATTGACAGTAGAAAACCACCAGAAATCAAAATTATTGACTTTGGATCTGCCTGCATGGAGGATCGGACTGTTTACTCTTATATTCAGGTGAGCTTCAGCTTCATAAACCCAGACGTGACTAAACTGTTTGAACTGTTTGCGTTTTATTTTATAGTGAAATAGCAGTTGGTCAGCACAATTCTCAACATAATTTTAATTTCGGGTCTGCTTGGTAGCCTCTTCTTATCATCTGACCACCTTTACATATCTGTATTGTCACATGCCAATAAAGGTTGATTTATTGGTGACAACTATCTTGAGTGATTTTTTACTTTTCTTTTTTGCAGAGCCGTTACTATAGATCCCCCGAAGTGCTTCTTGGTTATCAGTATCCTCTATTTCTGGTTTCTGTTACATTTCTCTTTCTATATACATAACTCTCTTCATTACGCCATCAGACATGTTAAGGTTGAGCCGACAAGTTATAATGTTATTTTTTTAACAGCTCTGTATGGTCATTTCTGATTCTACAAATTGTCAAAAGTACTTTCTTCCTTTAACCAGCTGTATAAGATATACTACTGCCATTGATATGTGGTCATTTGGGTGTATCGTTGCGGAGTTGTTTTTAGGTCTGCCTTTGTTCCCTGGCGCATCAGAATTTGATCTCCTCAAAAGGATGATCCACATACTTGGGTAAGCTTCTTTCTACCCCATACAATTGAACAATGTCATTGACTTTGCACCAATTTGTTAATCTGTCGTTCTTGTCTTGAACACGAGTTTTCAAATTTCTGCCAGTTTGGCATCAAGTTCTCTCAGTTTCTACTCTTTTTTCGTAAGCCGTCACTCCTTCATCTGTCGAACTTAGTCAGAGTTACTGACTTTGAGATATAATGATACATGCAATAGAAAATAAAGCAGAGTGGTATCACACACTTGTGCAAATAGTGAACAAGTTAAAATGTCAACGACCTGTTACACAAATAAGTTAAAAGAAAGAAATAGAGAAGCAAAAGGAAGAACAAAAAGGGAAACATGATAAAAGCCGTTCTAAAAGTGAGCCTATAAATAAAAGTCATAAGCAAGAAGACTTGGTCAACTACAAGTCAATGCAAGGGGATAAAGTTGAATGGCCACTGATTGTTTTGTTGTATTTGATATCTGTTTAGGGGTCAACCCCCTGATAATTTACTAAAGGAGGCAAAAAACACGAGCAAATTCTTTAAATATGCTGGAAGAAATGATGACACTGGTGTTTCTATTTTTCAAAGAGGTTGTTACCAAGCATTAAACGAGGATGAGTATGAAACGGTATGTATTTGTACTTGAGAATTTTGTCTAATCTATTTAATAGATCAAACAGGTTACAGATGTTTGATTTCAGGTTTATGTGAATATCTAGCTGTGTGTTTATTGCACTGTTAATCTTATCACAATCCGCTAACTCAACTACAAATTGAACTAGTAGCAAACCAATCATTACCCCAAAATGTGACACGTGACGTGGTTGTATAAATCGTTTTTGGAACTCTCTAGGCGTCCTCATTCATCTTTCTTATTAATTGCTTTATTGAGTAAATGGATCCTTTTAAACACAAGTGCTATATATGTTCTTAATCTCATTAGGGCGAACTGTATTCCTTGTTACTTTTCCTTATACTAATCAAGTAGTTTCTAATCAAGTAGTTTCTTGATATTAGGGTGGGAGTCAGATTCTTATACTGATAGACAAGTTACAAAGTATATTTTCGCTTTTCTTTCAACTTCTTATATATTAATTCTCTGTTACCTTTACCGTTTGTGCCAAAATAGTGTGTCCTAAGCAAGGTAGAACGAAGATTATTGGACCTCGTATTTTTTTTCTGAATACAAGCCTGACTACTCCTCCTTCCCACACTGAATTCTACTTTTGTTCCTTCAAGGCCTCTGTTTGCATGCTTATTCTTAAATGGACTTTCGTTTCCTGATTGTTTGACAACGTGCTGCATGTTCTTGCTATCCCCTTTTTTTCTCCGACACTGTGACAGCCTAGTGTCTGTCTACCAAGGCTGTAACTTGTAGCTCAACCCAATAATAGAAGTTCATTAGGGAGCCCATATTGTAGACCGCTCAACCATAGAAGGGAAGTCTTCGTTGTTGAATTAATAGGTTAAATGCTTTGTAAGTTCCTAAACACCTACTACAAGTATACTAGAAACCAGGATGTTTGAATAAGATTGAAAATGCGAGTCAGGCTGTCATGATTGGTGAACGAAGTGAAGTCACTGTATTAGTGATGAAATTTAGAAAAATAGAACAAGGGGCGAGGGAATGATGGGTCGCTGCTACTCTAATGTTCTTCCAAGGTGGACATGCGCACATGGGTGGGAATAAGTTTTTGGAGACATGTTATAACCGGTCTTAATCACTCCCTCCAAAAGTATGTTCCTTTTTATTGAAACAGTGATATTCCTGAAATTTTATACAATATTCTTTCCTGTTGTTAAATAATGCTTTCGAGTATTTTTTTTTTGGGTTGCTTTTAAATAGACCTAGCAAACAGTTGTGTCGTGTTCGTGTCCACGTCAACTTTAAATGGGACACTCCCTTCATTGGTGCTAGCACATCTCATAAAACAGGTCATTTATCCCAACCTTACCTGACCCATTTATTTTTTTCAACGACTCAGCAAGGCATGTTTAACCCATTTATTCTTAAAGCTGTTTAATTTCCACCCACTTAACCCAACTAAGCTTCAATAACCTATTAATAAAATTGATGAATAAATTCTTAATTTTGAGCAGGTTGGTTAGATTATAAATTTAACTAAACAAAACTATGACTAATTTGAATAAATGGATTATTCGTGTCAGGTTCGTGTCAAAAGACCTCAACCCTAATCCGATCGGCATAAGTTTCATTTCGTCTCCATATCAACCCTGTTACACAAATGGGTCGCAATGTCTTAACCCTAATCCCGTCAACGCCATTTCGAGTTTGTGTCTTGTAATCAGGTCGGGTCAAGGATTGCCACTTTTAAACATAGGGGATTTGGTTGTTTTAAAAACATAGGAAGGTGAAGAGGATATGAATGTTGGTATAAAAATGGAAAGGTGGGAAGTTTTGAGGATTATTACGAGGATAATAACATGTTTCTACTCATGTGCTTGTTGGTTTTCCAAAATTCTAAAGAATGATGGCAAAGGCATATTGGGGGTCACCTCTATGATATCATTCTGTACATGGGCGTTACCCCCTGGTGTCTCTTAATTAGTTTTATATTCATATCCTATCAAAAAAAGAGTGATGGTAAAAGGCGTAATGGTGGTAATGACCAAGAAATGTTGCTGGAGACTTTTTTTTAGTAAAAAAAGTTGAATTTGAAGAATAGGTGGATTAGCAAAGTACTGTGATGTAATTTTTTTTTTTTTTGGGGGTTGAAAGCTCTATGGTGAGAAAAGTGTGAGCAAGCTGAAGTCGGAAGGGATGCTCCATCATCCTGATTTGACAGGGTCTGGCTAGACTGCTAGAGAGATCTTTTGAGGAATATGCTTGAGTTTTGAGCCTGTATTGGGTAATGGTGAATGATGATAGCTGATTTGGTGGATGCCAGGGTTGTCGTTTCTTATAGCATAATTTTAACATTTTGTAAGTTGAATGAAAGTAGATGTTTGAAAAGTTGAGGGACAAATCATAAATTGGCCATTTAGGCAAATTCTCTATAGAAATAGCTATTTGTAACTTGTAAGTGGCTGGTGATTCTGAAAATCCTCTCTAAGTACTATGTTTTTTCGTTTGTGTAGCCCATCCGGCATAGTTCGGATTCGAGCCGGGTAGGACCACTAGGGCGGTAAAGCTCTCCCTCATGAGTTTTAACACGGTTGCATTCCCAGGCCTTGTGTCTGGTTAAGCTAGAACAACCCCTTGCCAATTGATCTAAGTGCTCATGGGTCTTTAAGTACTGTGTTAATATTATCAATATCATCCGTTTAGTGAGTAAATGTGTTGAAGGTGCCTGAATGCCTAATAGTATCTGTGTGTCTGGTTCTATGGTGTTCAACCCAAAGTGTTTTTATATTTTAAAGTAATATAATTACGCAATATTATGTTAAGTGGTTTTTGGATTCGATGTCTTTTAAGGAACTTTCTCATTCGTGACAGGTAAGGTCACCATTTGTCATTAAAGGCTGTGGCATTTTTCACCAACTTGATTTTGAATGTTTTTTTATAACGTTTTAAATAATTTACGTTCTCACTGACCTTTAGAATTAGATGCGGAGTGATATGCTTAGAATAGTTTCCGTGCATCAACATTTGTTATTGGGTGATTTAATTAAAGTGACATTTTTTTTCTCCACGTTTTTTGGTAGTAATTAGATTGCAGTATCATATGATTCGCTTCTTGTCATTTTGCGACAGAGAGAAAAGAAGAAACCTTTAGTAGGAAAAGAGTATTTTAATTATATGGACCTTGAAGGAATTGTTGCTGCTTATCCGTACAAGAAAAACTTGCTTGAAGAAGATATAAACAAAGGTCTACCCCTTGTTTGCGTTTTAACTCTCTCTTTTGGGTACCCTTTCTAAAATAGTTTCTAAATTATACAAATTGGATTGTTATTGCAGAGAAGCAAATGCGGCGAGCTCTAGTTGATTTTTTGAGAGGTCTTGTTGAGTTTGATCCTTCAAAGCGATGGTCACCCTTACAGGTTTTTATATTTTTGTTACTCGTATAAAAAAATTGTGTCTGATATTGATGAACATTCTAGATGACCGACTTATACACAATTAACTTCTCATGCAGGCTTCAAAACACCCGTTTTTGACAGGGGAACCATTCACATGTCCGTACAACCCTCCTTGTGAGACTCCTCGTGTGGTGAGTATTTACACAAGGCACTTTTCTTAACTTGGTTCTCCAAGGCTCAAACGGCGGTTACGGCGCCAGTTCCTATGTATGAACCAATCACGGATCTACAAGTGTTTACGTGCTTGATTTTTCTGGAGTTTTGTAATAGAAAAATATCCAGAGGATACTTCTGAATTCAGTTATGGCTTGGCATTATTCTCTTGCTACTGCTTGTTTAGTATTGGAAGCCATGTTGCATGTTTGTATCATTATATGCATACAAAATGGAACTCATGAACAATAGACTGTGCCTTTTACCGGCAACATGCTAGGTAGCCATTTTAGTCATTTAGTAAGCCGAGAACCATAAATAGGACTTGATTAGCATTGTGCTAGTTAGTATTTCAGATACCATCCAAGTCCGAATATTGCCTTTTAGTAGATTTCTGTAACATCTGTATTGTTATGAGTTATGACAGTTACTAAATTATTAGAGCACTAAGCTATGAAGTCATAAAGCCATACTAAAAAATTATGAGGAGGTGTACTTAAGGACAGTTTGGGAAGGGATAGGATTTGTTAAGCATTTGATGGAACATAAATAAAGACTGGCGAGTGAGATGTACATAGGTTTCACGTGATGGAGAGAGTATATGTCAAGGTAAATGAAGTCAGTTGAGGCGATTCAAGGCCCTGGGAGTGCCCGTTGCTTGTGATTGGGATTCTGGGTGATATAAGATATGCTGAAATGAGGTAAGACTGCACTGACGATGTGACGCAGGGGTTTGAAAGTAATTTTTTGTTGTAACGGTCATATTTTGTTGCTTTTGTTTCCCATATTTACGAAGGAGCTCACTGACACATCCTTGTGAGTGAAAAATATGTAAGAGCCATGATGCATCAGTGTATGTTACTATAGCTGACATTGTCAACTCTAGATCGAACACGACAGTGTAGAAATTGGAGGTGTCTTCAAGGTAGAGGATTTAGATTAGTTATATTAAAGACATGGTGCTTAAATACAGTTTAGTAGTAATGCCTTAAATTATGATTGAAGACACAGGTTATAGGTAAGAGATATTGCCTTTTTTTTTCAGTAATCTAGGGAAATTATAGTATTACAAAGACATTGTAGACTGTATTGTGCTAGGTGTGTTAATGGAAGAATGTCACACTTTCGTAGGTGACAGGGAAGAGTCTAATTTTATTTACATTTATGTTTCTTTCCATTGTTGAAGCTTACTTTTTTTTTTCCCGTTCATTATTGTAGCTCTTTCATCCTTCTGTGTTATCTTATCTTGCGTGTAATTTGGTGCTGGAGAGCCTGTTTCACAAAGATATTGGAAGAGTTTAGCATTTTCTTACACCTTTTTTTTCCTGTTTAGCTAGAAATCGCAACATTACGTTGCTTTTTTTTTCTTTTCAATTTCTTTTTTAATTTAGCTTGTTCTTTTTTGCAAAATTTATAGCTATTGACTCTTTTTTCATTATCTTGCTTCTACTTATGTTCTGGACAGTCAGTTACACAGAAGTTTAAGGTGGACCATAATCCAGGTGGAGGTCATTGGTTCGCAGCTGGCCTTTCTCCTAACGTGAGCTTGCAACCCTCTCCTGTTCTTCATAGTAATTACTTATTGGTACTTAATATCATTATTGTCATTGGTTCCAAGTGATTTTAAGCTCTTTTGTCGCGCTACCTTGGCATTATGCGGAGTTTTCTTTTTTAGCAAAAAGTCTGGTAAGAATGTAAGATGGTCTACAATCCTATAGAAAGGGGGGTGGGTTTCAAAGTTCGGAGGTGGGATCCTAAAGAGAAAAAAAACACTCTCACCCCAAAAAACCCTAAAAACTAACCACATCTTACCGGCTACTCTTTATGTTACTTCGACTCTTCATATTACCTCATGTAACCGTGTTTGACATGTGACATTTCAGCATGGGTATCAGTGTATGATGAGACTTGGGGACTTCATTCTACATTAAAAAAACATGAAAATTTTCTTCAAAATAGCCGATAGTTGGACATGCAGTCTTGGCAGGATACTTCTAACCAAGTTTGAGTAATGTAAATTATCGGACAGTCTCATCTTCCCTCCCAATCCAAAAAACAAGTTGATAAAATGACTATCCCATTATCATGGCCACTTCCTTTTCGAAATCACTTTTTTTTTCCCATTTCTTGGGTAGGTTAGGGTGTTTCCTGCACTGTTGCCTGTGTACCTATGAATCCGCGTATTACTCTTCTGATTGGTTTTATACGTGACATCTTCAGGTCCCAGGACGGAACGTTCCCATGCATGCCGCTCCACGCATGCAAATGGCAGCATATGCCCATGGAAATAGTTATGGCAGTTTTGGAAGCCACAATAGTTACAACGATGGTAATGGACTTGGAGGCAGTTATGGCAGCTACGGAGACAATTTTAGAACTGTCACATATTTTTCACCTGCTGGCCCGTCAGCAATGAATATTCATACTCAAGGTGGTTTGGCAATGGTGGGAACTAGCCCCGATATCCGCGGGAAGGTTTTTCATCGGCCACAAGGGCTTGGTATTAGTCCTTCTACTGGAAATTTTGCACCATTGCCCCTCGGTACTAGTCCGTCACAATTCACTCCTCCAAACTCGCAGTTATATGGTTCTCCAGGACATTATGGATCCCCAGTAAGGGGCACATGTCAAGGATCCCCACTTGGTAAAAGTCCTGCTGCCAACCATTTCAATAGGATTAACGCCTGGGGATACTCTGGAAATATGCAGTCGCAACCGAGTTCATCTTCTTCACAGCATCACTGGCAATCTGCAGAGAGTGCTGGTTTTGGTCCAGTCGAGGGTCACTCCGTGGTATCTGGTGGACAACAGCATATGCCTTTCAACTCTAACTCACTGACACGGAAGCAGGCACGTGGTAATCGTAACTTCGGCTGTGATAATTCGTTTCCTGGTGTACCAAACTCATTCATGCATAACTCAATCATGCAATCATCACAAATTAAAGAAGCTGCTGATGAGAAGCTTGATTCAAATTTGCCTGATCCTGGGGATTGGGATCCAAACTATAGGTATGTCTGCTTGATGCTTTCCTAGTATGAAAAAGGTGGTAATTAGTATAGTTTTATTTTGACTAGGCTCCAAATCACTTCGCCTGCTCAATTTTGAGGTTCAGTAATTTTCCGCCTCTAAAGTATATCATCTGCACTGGACTTTAAAACCAGACAATATTGACAATCTTAAGCCTGTGTCTTGTTATTACCAAATTTGTTGGACAATGCTATCTTCACATAAAAGAAATATGAGCTTTGATTTTCAAACCTATAAGTTTAACTTGACTTTTGTAGTTTGTTTATCCCCCATTTGCTTTTCACTCTTATTTTTCTATATTTTCACATATTAAGGTGTGCGATCACCCGGGGATGGTTCTAAAAGATGATTCATGTCAGCCGACCCCAAATCATTTTGGGATTAAGGCTCTGATGTTGTTGTTGTTGTTGTTGTCGTGCTATCTTCACATAAAGCAGCCTCAGAATTTGGTAATCATCATGTGCCGAACATCACAATTAGATTGATATCTTCATTTTACGTAAAAAAAGCACACATAGTCACACAGACGTACACATGCATCTGTTGTGTGGGTTTCTGTAGAACCTGATAGTGTAAAATGAACTTGTTTAGTAATTGATCAGATCCTGTCTAGCAATCCACACTTGTGGAACGAACTATCTCATTATTTTTTTTGTAGTTTTTCAATGTTTCCTGCATCCTCATTTCCTTCTAGCGCTCCTCAAATATGTTTACTTAGACTTTCACATTCTACATTCTTTTACTTCATTCTCTCCATCAGTTCAGTACCGACCACCATCTACTGTTTTGAAGCGCCAGAACGTCTATTAACACGCTACTTTACTTTGACAAGGTCATTAATTTTATTGAGCGGATGTTTTTTTTCTGTATATGACAAAAATCTCCTCCAATGAACTGAGTTACTGATGATGTGACTAAAGATAAGGAGCTGTAATTTGATGTTTGGACTAGAAGAAAGAAACAAAGGTGGCTAAATTTTAGAAGAGAGAGAATGAACATAAGGTAGATCTGCGACACAGCGCTTGCTCGTTGCAGGAAACATCTGAGTCTATCGTTTAGTTTTGTATGGTAAGCTTTTCTGGTAGCCTTGTGGTGCTTGTGATCGAGCCATCACCATTGGTGATGCATTTCAGCAGGGAAGGAGAGGTAGTAAGTCGTTTTAATGGGTGAAGAAACTAACTAGGGCAAGAAAGCTCATGAATAACTCAAATGCCTTGTCTGTAGTCTGGACCCTATTTTCTTGGCCTATCAGCTATTGTTATTATACTTGAGCATATAAATTTGTCAGTTATATACGTATTTGAATAAGGTTGGCTGTCAGTTATATAAAACAGCCTCTTTGTTGTGTTATCACAAGGGTAAGGCTGCGTACATCCAACCCCCCTTTACCCCGCAATTTGCGGGAGCCATTAAGGAACTGGGTTGTTGTTGTTGTTGATTAAGTTGTTTATTAATTTGTTTTTTCCCAGTGATGAACTACTGCTACAAGAGGAAAGTGCTGATGCGAGTTCTCTTGCTTCTGAGTTCAGCAAAGTGGTTCATATTAGTCAAAACATGATGGTACCACAGACCTTTGATGGAGTTGAAAGATACAATAATGAGCCAACTTATAATGCATCCTTGTGGAGGTACGTGTTTTAATATTTGGTACGATTATTCTCACTGGGTGCATATGATTAGTCGTGCTTGCGTTTTATCTGCTCATCGCCTATTAGTATCGTCATATGGTGTCTTGCATAGGATATGGCCGTTGGACAACGTGTATAAATGCGTTCAGCAATCAGTGGCATGCTAGACATCTCTGAAAATATTTGACTGCTAGTTTATTAGCGCTTTACCAGCAAGGTTATTTGGGTGAGCTTACTTGCCTATTATCCTACCCAAACTCTTTTTTTGACTGCCAGGCCTTACTTGCTTTTACTCTTAATTATTATCCTACCCAAACTATTTCCTTAAGTCATGACTATTGGGCCTTATAACAAAAATATATCCTTGACCCTAAGCCATTTGATAAGCTGTTATAATCCTCTATTATGCCAATTGCTGAAGATGTGTCGCTAACTCAGGCTTTAAGATACTGGATCTTAATCTGACTTCACTGACAAAAGGTTCTTAAACTTTTAATTGTATGAACATTAGGTTTGACACATAACACATTCAAATGCCAGGTAGTAATAACTAATATTAGAAAAAAAAAAATACATACGGAATATTGAGAGAAAATCAAGGAGAACTGGAGAAGTATGCTTTGGGAAATTTGCTATACCTGATAGAAGACCTGATGACATTGAAGTATTCGGAATCGATAAAATACAGGGCCCAGCAGCAGATTGAATGTGCTCATGGAATAACGGAGAGGATCAGAGGAATCTCTCAGACTCCAGGATTTGGCTTGAACGCAATGCTTTGAGATTTTTTTTTAAGTTATGCTATTTAGTGATAGTTGAAAAGCACGTCATGCGAAATATGTGATTTTTTAAATCTTGAAGAAATGTTTGTTTTTCCTAGCGCTCAAACATGTTGGTGCCTTTTTCTGACTGAGGGCTAAGCGTTTTGTATTGATGTTGGAAAAGCTAAGAAAGATTTAATGACTAACCCTTAACTAAATTTAATATTCTTCTTTTGACTTGATCCAGGGCAAATGGACCTATACACGGATTTTCAAACACGGAGATGGGTAGCCCACCTTCTTCTTACAATTTTCCTCCTGGTTATGGTCGTTCCATGCCAAAGCCACCACTGTATCAACAACATTCTTCGCCTACCTCTCCAAGCCGTTTGGCACAGCCACATTTTCAGCCCTTTGGGAGATCGCCCGCCCATCATGGAAATGAGGGCACTCATATGAAGCTACAGCACAATTCTTTCAGTTTTAGTCCAGGGAGTCCTCAGTCTCCTAGAGGTAGCTCCCTCAATAATAGCTCACCATGGGGTAAGCCATCTTATTTAACTTTACTTTTAAGAGATGTCTATTCCTTTTAGATGTTTCAACACCACTGGCACTGTTAACAGCTCGGTGACCTTTTTGTGTTTTGCAATCATGGAAGAGAGGGTGCATATAGATGCTGTAGAAATTGTAATTTATCTTTTAATGTCTAAAATTATTTAACAAAAAGGGTTGGGAGGGATACTTATAATTGAAAATAGGGTCACGTAAAATGTTTTTTTATTTACACTCTGATTGCTGATCTTTTTTAAGGATTTCAGAAATGAATCTGATTACTTGTCTGAGTTAGTAGGCAATTTTTATGTATAATTCAACGTGCCACTCAACTAGTTTAATCTAATATGATCTTTTGTGTTGAATTATCGTTACTGATTCGGGAAAGCTGCTCCACGACGTATTTCCAAGTGAACCCATTTTCCATTTTTCCTGATAATTTCCCCCGAACCCCCCTCTTTTTTTTATGAACCTTGTAAACGTAGATGATTCTTCATTCTAATAATCTTTGCCCTACTTATACGGAAAAAAAAATTCAGGGCGTAGAGGAAATCAACATGTGAACATTCCGCCATCATCTCGTGGAAGAATGGATTATGGAAAGATTACGTAGTCTTGTGCCTGAACATGGCGCATTCATTCTTGTATGGTTGTCGTCCCTGTTAATTCTTTTCAAGTATGGCCTCTGGTTTGCTTTCTTAGACGGTTTGTCTCGAACGCAATCTTCTGTCATCATTTTGATTGAAGGTCAAGTTATCAATAGCCTCTTTGATGCCCAAGTGATTTGTTTTATAGTATCTTGGAAAAAAAAAAATGTTGATTGAATTGCATATCTCGTCTCTTTGTCGAGAAAATTTACATGTCAAATGGCGGAAAACAGGAACTGTTATTTTCACCAAGCAAACTCTCTACGAATAATCTGCACTTGAAACTTCAGTGGTTCTTCACTTCTTATGATCTCAAAATGAAATAGTTCTCATTTATGGAAGACTTCAGTACTGGATATTCAATCATTCATGGCTTACGTCTTAAACTTCCCTTCCCTGTCCTTTTTGTATTCTCTCAATTGGTCCAATTTTTTGTTGCCGCATTTTACCATTTACCATTTACCATTTACCATTTACTATTTACTATTTACTATTTTTAGTAAAAATAGATTTAAGCTATAATGATGTTGGTTTAGCAAGTGTAACGATTATTGCATTATTTTTCTGCATATTTGGAGAAAGTGAGTCGACATCGTTGGCTATGAAAATCAAATGAAGGTAGGCTATAGATGTACAGTTTTTGTTGATTTTCCCCCCTTAAATAGTCTAGTTTGTATGAATTATAATCACATCTACGTCAAGAAATTTCTTTGTGCAACAAGTGTCAGCTAGCTTAGGCAATAAAATTAGGAGTGGGCGGTACTCATGACCTAGGTTTAAATCTCGTAAGGATCATTAGCGCCCTTGTGACTCCCATTATAATAGAAAAGGAAAAAAGAAATTAAGAAAAAAGAAATTCCTTTGTGCAACGGATATATAAGTTTGGCTTAGTAATGATCAATAACTAACATGTTGCAAGATAACACCACCAAACACTATCCATAGTCCGGATCGCATTTTGGTAACATATAACGGTTAACTTACACATAAAAATAAAGGAAAAAGAGGAATGAAAGGGGAAGTTATTATTAAAAGGGGAAATACAATTTTTTTTATTCAAAACTAAGTGTTTTTTTTTTTTTTTGATAGTCATGAGAGTACTTATGACCTTGCACTACTTGCTATGGCATGAGCAATCTTGTTCAGTTTTCTAGGACAATAACTTAAAGAGAAACAATGACAATTTAAAATAACATCAGAAAGATAATTAAGGGTGCTCCTGATCTCTTGGTCCGCTTCACTAGAACCACAAACTTGGAAGACCAGATTCAAGCAGTCTGAATTTGCATCAAGATGTCTGAAACCCAAAGAAATGGCATCGTGAACAGCAAAACAAAACGCCAATGCTTCAGCTTGTAAAGGAGAGCTTGCCCAGAAGGAACAGTGATTCGCAAGGATCTGAATCCCATTATTATCCCTGAAAAGCCATCCAGCCGAGGCACGAAAATCCCGAGTCCAAGATGCATCACATTTCATCCTAACATGATCACGACAGACTGAATTTCCAATAATGACTGTTGGAAAGTGATTTCTAATTCTATGAAAATTATTTTCTAGCATCAAAGCCAAAGAGTTCCTCAAAGGGACTTCCTTTTTTCAACCTCGATATTAATGGAAGCTTCATACGTAATTTGACGCAAAGCAGAATAAAAACCGTCCTGAGAGTTTTTAAAAACCCTATCACATCTTAAGCACCAAATCCTCCATAGAGTACTTGCAAAATATGACGGAGCATCCTCAAGCTTATTCTTTTTAAACAAGGAGAACCAGTTAATAATCCAATGAGAGATAGGAATATTAGCATCAAAGGAGCACCTAATCCCCAAGAGAGAAGAAGCCCAAATTCTTCTAGAGACTGAACAGTCACGAAAAAGATGATGAAGAGTCTCAACATGATTCTCTGAGCAATCGCAAAGACGACAGAAATAGTCCCAACCCAGATCACGTCTTCTAGCTTCCTTCCCACATGGAATCGAGTTCGACATGATTTTCCATAACAAAATCTTCCACTTAGCAGGAATGGCTAAGGACCACAGAGTGGATTTACAAAAGTTAATGGTAATGTTATCCATCCGATTAACATCAGTAACCGAGGCCTTAGAAACCCAAAGAGAAGAAAAGGCAACTCCATAGCCACTTTTAATACTGTAAGCACCATTTCTCGCCAGGTTCCAATAAATATTATCATCAGAATCCACAATAGGCCGTGGAATAGCAAGGATAAAAGGAATGGCTTGTTCTCCACATTTCTGACGAATTAATTCAATGTTCCATCCCCCGTGCTGATCTTGTAGCTGACAAACCTTGATATAAGGTATATTCATCATATCAGCTGCAGAGATTCCAAGTTTACTACTAAGAGAATCTCCCAGGACCCATTTATCACGCCAAACATCAAGCAATGAAGGGCAACCCACATCCCAAACCAGAAAGTCCTTAAGTAAGTGCATTCCCCAGAGAACACCTCGTTCCCCCCAAGAACTACCACGGACTTTACCATTAACTGGCGATAAAATAGAACTAATATGGATCTTATATTTCTTTCCTAAAACTTTCCCAATTAGGATGTCAGAATTTTTCAAAATTTTCCAACCTTTTTTGGCTAAAAGACTTTGATTGAAACACCTTATATTTCTTATGCCAAGACCCCCACTATTCTTTGGTTGATTAATAAAAATATTACTACTCCAATGTAGACCTGATCTCGAACTAGTTCCACTCCACCAGAAATGTGCAAGCAAAGAGTCAATCTTCGAACACACACTTACCGGCATTTTAAATGCCGATAGATAATAAATAGACAGAGAGGAAAGAACAGAACCAATAAGAGCAAGTCTACCCGCAGCAGATAGGTAAGAATTATTCCAAGAAAGAATTTTCATGCGGACTTTGTCAATAACCGATGCAAAAACTTCTTTTTTGCTCCCCCCGAAATCAGTTGGCAAACCTAAATAATTTCCCATTTCCTTATTACCAGGAGCATTCAAAATATTCAAGCATTTTCGAGTATTTCGTAGAGTACAATTTGGGCTGAAAATAGTTGAGATCTTATCCTTATTAATGAGTTGTCCTGAAGCAGCACAATATAAACCAAGAAGCTGCTTAAGTTTATGGCACGACCTAGGGTTAGCCTCGGTAAAGAAAATTGCATCATCCGCAAACAATAAATGAGAGACAGGAGTAGCATTCCGGCAAATCCGTACATCTTTTAGTAAGCCCTTATCTTGAGCATGACAAAACTGTTGAGATAGAACTTCAGTACAAAGGGCAAAGATAAAAGGCGAGAGAGGGTCCCCTTGTCTAACTCCAACAGTAAAGCGGAAAATTTTCCCAGGCAATCCATTTATAAGCACCTCATATGAAACAGACGAAATACACTTCATGATAAGATTGATGAGAGTAGCTGGAAAGTTCATTGTGATGAGAGTGCCCCGAATAAAATTCCAACTTAGTCTGTCATAAGCTTTACTCATATCAATTTTGACAGCTAATAAGTCACGCTTCCCTTTAAATTTCTTTGAGATATGATGATTCAGTTTATGAGCAAGTAAAATATTATCAATAATGCTTCGTCCTAGAACAAAGCCATTTTGAAATTCTCCAACTAGGATGGGCATAACCTTGGTTAACCTATTAGTGATACACTTTGTTACAACTTTCATTATAACATTGCAAAGGCTAATATGCCTATAATTTTCAACCGATTCCGCTCCTTTTATCTTGGGAATAAGGACAATAGAGGTGCGGTTGAAAACGTTAAGCATTTTATCTGAGTTAAGGATACATAAAACCGCCTCTTCAACATCATCTTTAATATGAAACCAGTATTTTTGATAGAAAAGGGCAGGAATACCATCCGGACCAGGTGACTTAGAAGGGCCAAGTTGGAAAACCGCAGACCTTACCTCTTTCCTTGAAAACCTTTTGGATAGATAGTCATTGTTATTATTTCCCAGCTTATTTTTAACCTTCTTGAACAATTTCTGGTGCTTAATAAAATAATTATCATATGAGTCCTGAATGATATCTGATTGATAAATATCCTTGAAATAATCTTCAAAGAGATCACGAATGAGAGTCTTCTCAAAAGTCCATGAGCCATCAGGGGTCTTAATTCCAGTAATAAAATTTCGGGTGAATCTGCTTCCAACTGAATTAAAGAAAAAACGAGTACAAGCATCCCCCTCCTTTACCCATTTAACCTTAGCACGATGCCTCCAAAATAAAGAAGCAACTTTATTAAATTACAAATAATCGGCATGAACCTTGGAATAAGTCTCCTCACTCCCCCCTCTGAAAATTTTTTCCAACTCATTTTCCAAAAGTTCATCAAAATCCGACCATTTATTATTCCAGGAAGTCTTCTTACTAAAAGTCCAATCCTTCAAAGCGTTGCGAGTACGACCTAATTTTCTCAAAAGTTTGACCATAGGAGAGCCCCTATCCAATTTATGTCATGCATGTCTAATAATTTGAAGACATTCTTCATATTCAAAACTCCATGCTTCCAATTTAAACCTTCTTTTCTTTTGTTTAGCAAAAAATTCGTATCCATAATAAGGGAGCATGATCAGAACATTGGATAGGGAGGTGCTTAATTCCAATGTTAGGATATAAAGAGATCCAATTTGCTGACGAAAGCCCTTTATCAATACGTTCATAAATCCGCGCACGTCCCTTTCGGTTGTTCCACCAAGTAAATCTAGGGCCTTTAAAAGGAATATCGTTTAGGAGATTTCTACACTTCCATTCTGAAAATTGTTGAGCCTCAAAGATCGTGCCTTTACTTCCCCCAAGTTTATCTTCTCTAAACTCAACTTGGTTAAAATCTCCTATCATTATGAAATGTGAATCCAGACTTTGTATCCATTGCTCAAGTTCCTCCCACACCGCCTGTCTTAATTCTTTCTTAGATGCACCATAAACACAAAAGAGATACCATAACCTAATACCATCTTCATTTATCTTAAGGATAATAAAGTTACTACATAAATAAACACGACTAATGTCCCAAGAAGATTTCCTGCCAACCCAGAGACCTTCCTTGGACCCTAATGCATCCACACCTACTGCATTAGGGAAGCCATAAAATTGGAACATAGACGAAACTGCACTAGAATTACATTTTGTTTCAGACAGAAATACAAGATCATACTTATTATTATAGGATAACGCTCTAAGTTTCGAGATTGTAGGGGCGAGCGAGTCATTGAAACCCCTACAATTCCAAGAGACGCACTTCATGGCAAAGGAGAGGATTGATTAGGTTCAATCCTCGCAACACCTTCCTCATTGAATTCCGAGTCTGAGCTGGAAATGACCATATCTTCATTACCAGTTGGAGAAAAGAGCCCTCTTTTTGGTGAATTGGAATGGGAGGAAAATTCCGAATCTCCTCTAAAGCCCGAGTCAGAAAAGGACCTCCTTTTAATATGTTTAACTTTGTTCCTAGCTTCCAATCCCAAGGAATCCGCAAGCTTTCCCAGATCCTTCCCCTTTCCATGTCGGTTGGGAGCATTTTTCGAACCAGACCCTAAATCGGAAAAAGGCAGCCCAGAAGAATCCAGCAGGGGTTGATTAGGAGCAATATTGTTATTGATGATAATATTATTATCAACACGAGGAGGAATGCCCTCCACCCCAAGGTCAGGAAGAACTCCATGGATATCCAAAGCAAAATCATCATTTAAAACTTGAACAACATCATGATAAAGAGATTCCTCAGAAGAAGAACTAATAATAATAGGAGTCAAAGCAGCAGAAGGAGAACTATAAAGATGCCACTCAGGGGTGGACTCTCCAGACGCGGAAGACAGCAGAGGATCATTAGTTGAGGGATCAGCCACATAATTAAAATCATTCACTTCCCCATTATGAGCCTGAGAAGCAGGAATATCAGGAAAAAACATATGAAGATCTTCAGGAGCTTCAATAAATTGATTATATCCTCTAGCATCATCATCTCTTAGTGCAAAGTGAGATTGATCTTCAACCCTATCTCTAATGGAGTCTTGGATAAAAGCATCTTCATCAAAAGGAAACTTCATCTCCCCATGTCCCATAAAGCTATGATAAGGATCCTCATGCAAAACATTATCGAAATCAGGTAATATGCCATTACCTTCCACCTCCAGAAACCCAGAACCATTATCATTATTCAAGGAGTGCGGAGAAGCAGTATCATTTACCAATAAATCCCCATTCCCCACATTCCCCATTTCTAAACCTGTCATATTCCGAGCTTCCATCATAGTAGGTAGTCCATTCGAAGTGTTGAGCTCATTAATATTAGTTAAATCAACCTCAACATGAACCTCATTGAAAGGTTCTGGTAGAACGGCCCCATGCAGACCTTCCAAATTATTACCATCTCCATGCAAACCAAAGTTTTGTGGTTGGATATCATCCTGAATGTTATCTATTCCTTCCATCACCATGTTACCCCGATTATTAGTGATATCCACAATCTCATCTATATTATGTAGGTGAGTTTCTTGAAGATTAATATTATTTGTAAAACCATTCAAAGAAACAGGAGTAAGAAGACCATTTACATGACCCTGATGGTCGATGAAGTTCACAACATCATTTGCATTCCCATTTTGACCCGTTCCCATCCCATTATCATGAATGACAGCCTGGACAGCCTCATTATTAGGGTTCAGACCAGTAAAATCATTTAGATAACCATTGTCATGACCAGTGAAATCCATTGCATGCCCATTCTGCACAAGCTCAACATCTGCATGTTCCATTTGCGCATCAGTTTGTGCTACATTGTTAACAATATCCCTGTTTGGAGACATATTGCCAACACCAGCCGCCACTTCTTCGTTAAACGTCTGCATATGCTCATTAAACATCGCATCATTTTCATAGATGACAGGACTAGCGAAGGGTAGTGCCGTGACCGCAAATTCCATCCCAGGATACATTCTGCACCCATCTACCAAACCTAAATCGAAATCAATTTCATGCTCCGGTAGGTAATCAACCGGAAGCACAGAACCCCTATGCTCACCAAGCCGCACTCTAGAGGTGACAAACTTACTTGTTGCTGGAAGAGCACAAAGGTTGAGATGAAACATTGTGTACTGATACCTAGTTTGAAAAATAGAAAATCCCCGGCTTATAGCCCTTTCAAGAGAATTATTAATACTGGAAACTATATTCTGGATATGCTCGGCACATTGAATGCCTTTATGACCTATTCGTCCATATCTGGTACATAATTTGAAGACCTCCTCATACTTAAATTGAATCCACAAGAGCTTGTTGAAGTGACACGCTAAAAAGAACCCTGGATTCAAAGGATATCCAAGCCTCACAGTAACCCTCATTCTGAGATAATCATGATCAGAGAGTACATGAAATTCTTCAATAACAGTGTCATCCCCAAATAAGTGAGCAATAGTTTTGGCCATTTGCATGTTGAGATATTCGAAAGGTAAGCCACAAACTCTCACCCAGATCCGCGCTGTGGGAAACCGACCCGTCCTAGGGACCAATCCCGGCTGCCACCTCCTGAGAACCATTAGGGCACCATCCACAACTAAGATACTTCTACTCAAGACATCATGCAAGTCTTGCATGTTATCAAAGTGGATAATATAGATGTCCCCCATCCTTTTAACATGCACTGGACCTCGAGTAGCCCAATTTACTTCAATAATGCGATTAACACTATAAGCTCGAAGAAGCCCATAATCGACCAAATATCCTAGTAGGCAATTATTCCAATATTCCATGGAATTCTCCAAGTCTTCACCATTAGGAGAAACAATTCCTCCACTCCTCGGAAAACGCCATTCGTTAATTAGCCCAGGGTTATTAGCAGCCTCAGTACGAAAGTTAATATCGTTGAAGATATTCTCCAAAGGCTGATTAATATCCTCAGTATAGAAATTAAAATTATTTTCCATGGATAGAGATAGAAGAAATATTTAGAAAAGAGATGAGAAAATAGAGAAAAAATATAAGGTAATAATAAGAGGTTGATGAGAAGGAGACGGCAAGGCAGTGATTATAAAGGATTTAGGAACCTTCTGAAGAAAGCTAAGAGATATTATAAAAAGATTTATGCAGAAAAGGAACCAGTTATGAGAAGGGGATATCAATCATTAGATTATGGAGAAGCAACAAGAAAAGCAAAAGTTCCTGATTTCCAATGCAAGCGTGCATGCAAGGAAAGGGAAACGTTGCTTGGAGAAGAAATATTTAATTGATGTAGAAAGATGTTATTTGTTTGAATAGGAAGAAATAAGAGTAGTTAGAAAATTAAGGAGAGAAATTTAGATGAATAAAAAAAGAAACGCTCTCAAAAGAGAGAAACTTCTCTCTAAAATCTAGAGAGAGATTAATAACTTTAACCCGAGGTGGAGAATTGGAGATGGTGATAGTTCATTCTTTAGGAACTACTGTATTCAACTTCAACTGTTTATCTTTTTCCTTGTTGTATTCACAACTGAACAATATTTGTGAAAAAAAAAAAAAAAAGGGGGATAGTAAAATTAAGATAAAAGAAACATATGAATTCAACATGATACAATATTATAATTTCTTAAACAGTAAAGACTACTCATCCATCGATTTATCTAAGATAGACAAATTTTTAGTACTCCCTTCGTCACTATCCTTTGATTTTGGCACAAAGACCAAACAAAGAGAAGGAGGGCAATTATAAGATGACAAGTGGATCAAATTGAGCGTGAAAGATCAAATTGCTCATCAAATGCAATCCTAAAATAGAAAGGACAACAATTGACTGAGACGCCCAAAATAGAAAAAGACAACAAATGACCGAGACTGATGGAGTATTTGATTTGAATATATAAACATTATTGTTAGGCCAAGGTCGAGTATAAGAGTAACAGGGCCCGGCCTGGAAGGTTTGTTGACATCCCATGAGACTGACATCTTAACAAACACACACAGCTTATTGGAGTTAAGCATAAGATTGGGGACTATACTTTGCTTTTTTTTACAGTTAAGGACTTGAACATTCTCATTTTCCAGTTAAGGACTTGTATACTAACACCGTTAACTTTTATTGGGAAGCAACTGATAAGGCCCACAAAATATATTATTGGCGGGAAACGAAACCCCCTTTTTATCAAATGTGCATAGTTTTGGAACCCCAAAAGTCTAGAACCCTCAAAATCAATTTCACCCAAATTTTCTTCTACATCAGGAAAGCTTGCCAAAGGGAGAAATGACAGGGCTTTAAGATATTAATCAAACCCAGTGCAAAATTCATCTTTGAAAGTTACTAAAATCAA
>JAOWBH010068524.1:0-14918 GCA_028566215.1 Silene coronaria
GATTGGGGGAGTACATTCTCATAACTAAATTAAACATAGGTTAATTAAGTAAATAGACCTGTCAAACTCCGACACAACCCAAAAGCTGACCCGTTCGACCCGTTTTTCCCTGGGTCAAGTCCCAAAAAATCTCGACATGCAACCTGTTAGACCCGAATTCAACATGCCCCGTTAATTATGGTCAAAACCCAGCCCGAACAAAGTCGGCCCGTTTTGTCAACGATTTAATAAAAACATTTATTAAAATATTAATATTTATGTATTATTTTTTAAATAATAATTAAAAAATAAATAGTTTTTGTACTTCTAATTGCAAAAGTTATTTTAAGACAAACATATGTGTTTTAAGATTAAAACGAGTTAAATAACAGTTATAACACCCACTTCTATAAATGGGACAAGCGTTTTTTCTAGTTTTTAGGCAATGGTGGAGCTAGGGGAAGGCTAGGATAGGCGCTTGTCACTGAAAGACGAAATTTTGAAATTTGTAGTTATATATTCAGGTTCCGTCATTCTCAAATTGTCACTTGACATTCTTTTTTCGTCTTATCTATATATTATTCAACCTGTTTTAAGTTTAAAATGTACATATCAGCAAGAAATTGTGACTGACAAAGAATATACCAAGGCAGACCTCTTGGTATTTCTTATCAAACAGGACAAGTTTTAAAACATAGATTCAGGTGAAACATCAAACATTGACTCAATATTCGTCTACTATATAGAAATAAAAAATTAATGGAACAAATCTCAAATTTATTAATAACACCAATAGAAGAACTAAAAATAAAAAAAAAATAAAAAAAACTTAGATTCTGCACTAGTATACAAATCCTATGATTTGATACATGCAGAAATATAAAACCTTCATCATAATTGATGCTAAATTATAATAATAATAATAGGCCAAAACAGCAGTCTACTACCAAGAATCACAACCAAGATAGCCCCTCTCTAGTTCTTAAGCCACAGCAGGCATGTCCTTAAGCCATGCATCAAGCGGCTTACCGATGGAGTACACGATAAACCCGATTTTCCTCATCTTCTCAGCATCGACAATGTTCCTTCCATCGAAAATAAATGCAGGTTTTTGCATACTGTTGTAAATCTTCTCGTAGTCGAGTTGCCTGAATTCTTCCCACTCAGTTAGGATGCAGAGTGCATGAGCATCCTTGGTGGCTTCATAAGCATTCCAGACAACGTTGAGTTGTTTGATGGCGGTAGGGCTTGTAGGCTGAAGATGGGCAGGGTGGTCCCAGTCGAACTTTTTCATGGATAGATCTTTTTGGATCTGATCTTCGGATACCTGGGGGTCGTAAATGCTCAGTTGGGCTTTGTCGCCTAAGAGACCCTTGCAAACATCAATGGCTGGGGTCTCCCTGGTGTCACCGGTGTCCTTCTTGAAGGCAAACCCAAGGATAGCAATCTTCTTGTTGGCAACGGTGTTGAACATGGATGCAACAACCCGGTTGACAAAACGGGTCTTTTGGTAATCATTCATCAAGATAACCTGTTTCCAGTAATGAGCCACCTCAGGAAGTCCATTGCATTCACAGATGTAAACCAGGTTTAAGATATCCTTCTGGAAACAGGACCCACCAAACCCGACACTTGAATTCAAGAACTTTGATCCGATTCTAGTGTCCTTACCCACAGCATGAGAAACCTCAGCAACGTCAGCTCCAGTCGCTTCACAAAGTGCGGACATGGCATTCACAGACGAGATCCTTTGTGCCAAGAAAGCATTAGCAGCGAGCTTTGACAGCTCAGCTGACCACAGGTTGGTGCAAATGATTCTGTCTTCAGGCACCCAATGAGCATAAACATCTTTCAAGGTCTTGATTGCCTTAGCACCCTCAGGAGTTTCCCGTCCTCCAATTAGAACCCTGTCGGGCTTGAAGAGGTCATCAATGGCAGTACCCTCAGCAAGAAATTCCGGGTTTGAAAGAATCTGGAAGTTGATGCCTTTGCTGTTGTGGGTTAGGATCTTTTCAATAGCCTCAGCTGTTTTGACAGGGACTGTCGATTTTTCAACAACAATCTTGCTGGATTTCGACACGTCCGCAATCATACGAGCAGCACTCTCCCAGTAGGTCAAATCAGCTGCTTTGCCAGCCCCAAGACCCCGAGTTTTTGTCGGGGTGTTGACTGAGACAAAGACAATATCAGCCTCACAAACATGCTTCTCAACCTCAGTGCTAAAGAAGAGGTTCTTCCCTCGGCACTTCTTAACCACCTCGTCCAAACCAGGTTCATAGATCGGAAGCACGTCACTGTTCCAAGCATTGATTCTTGGAACAGAGATATCCACAACAGCAACCTCAATTTCAGGGCACTTGAAAGCGATGACAGCCATTGTAGGGCCACCAACATAGCCGGCACCAATACAGCAGATCTTCACCATCTTTTGTTGCCTTATAACCTGTTTAGCATCATACAATCACACAGAAAAGTTATGTTCGTAGCACTTGAATCTGATCCATTAGACGGACTTTATCCCTGACTGAAGCCAAGACTCAATAATGTATTCCGTATGCAACAGTTCCAAGGCTCAACTTCAACTTTGCTTAGTAATCACGAGGGAAGAACATGGTTCTCACTTGTATCACATATATCACATGTATCAAGGTCAACTTTACTTAGCAATCACGAGGGAAAAACATGGATCTCACATGTATTAAAATACGGAGTACTAATTTGTCGGTGTTAAAACGTACTTTGAGCCTCGAGGGTACATTAAGGGGAAAAAAACAGATTGCATTTCAAATTACAATAAGAAGACAATATGTATCAGATTCAAAATAAGGAAATAACAGAGATGAGCAACCACAAAACAAACAATTTGCACCCTACGGAAAAACATTGCGGGGCCATTTCCTAAGTGGTCACAACTCACAACAACTACCAAATGTACTACTGTCTCCTGATACTGTGATACATTATTCAAAATTCATAATTCTAATACGGAAAATAAGATGGCACCAACCCCCGGTGGTACCAAGTGTCGGTACCACCATCTCACACACCACATTCAGGATCCAACATAAGGGCACGTGAGAGGGTAATCCCGACAATCAACACCATCAGGTGGCCCTAGTATTGGCATAAAGCTCATAACTACATTTTCGTATCAAATGTGGAGTACGAAATTCACAACAAAATGAGAAAATTGTTAACATCAATAGATCTAAGAGCTTGATCACAAAAAGAGCCATTGTCAGTGAAGATCCAATGATCTAAACATGAAACAACAAAATTTACGTAGTACTCCCTCCGTCCCATTCATTTGTTTACTTTTTGATTCTATGTGACGATATTTTAATCAAAGGTAAACAAATGATCGGGACGATTTCTCAAAGTGAGTGCAACTGTACAAGTGTAATCATAATCACAAAAGGAGCCATTTTAAGTGAGGATCCAATTATCTAGCACTACCTCCGTCCCATTCACTTGTATACTTTTTTTAATTCTTTGCGACGATATTTTAATCAAAGATAAACAAATGACTGAGACAGACGGAGTATATTTTTTCAAAGTGAGTGCAACTGTACAAGTGTGATCATAATCACCATTATCTTTACATATTCACACTGAATTATGAAACAAAATTTACGTATATTACACCAGATCTACTCCCTAATTTCAAGCCATTTTCATACGTTTGTTCAAAATTCCGCCATTTTCGACACAAAGATCAGAATCATCAGATCAAATTCAACAAAACAACAACAATGCAAGCCAAAACAAAACATACCTACTAAAATTCACACAACAACAGTTCAAATTAACCAACACCCACAAAAAATTAAGCCAAAAAACAATCAAAATTGATGAAACAAACAACATACATAACCAAAAACAATGCTAAATCAAATAAAGTTTATACCTTTTGATGAATTTCAGTAATTAAATGATGAAAAGTTGGTAACTTAGCGAGGAAAAAGGAGAAAAATGATGAATTTGAGTGTGAAAGACAGATCTGAGAAGCGAGAGAAGGAAGAATGTGAAGGAGAAGCAGAGAGAATAAGAGAGAGAGTCGTTATTATGCCGACGAATGAGGAGAGAATAGACAAGTGCAGTGTATTTATATGGTTTATGTAATTTGTCCCTAAATTTTAAGTTTTCTTTTTTTATTATTTTTTTATTATTATTTTATTCAATTGATTTTTTGTAAAATTAAAGTGACGGTGTGTAGAGTGTCACTGTGTAGTCTGTGTTAGTGTCAACATGTGACTCGAGGGAAGGAGAATGGCCCATTGATTGTTTTGCACGTTTTTTATGTCTCGACAAATCTATCTTGAGACGAGTATATTCGTCATAAGCTTGTAATAGGGTTAAATATCTCTCATACTTGGGTAGATAACAACTTATCTTTATCTACTCATGTGGGTAATATTTAACCCGTTACAATGACCGTAAAAAATGAGAATTTGTGTTTATGTCTACCAATACCAATTGAATTACCAACCTAGTCTAGATTCGATAAATGAATCAATTCGAGTTATAGTAGGAATGTGTTCGGTCTAGTTAGGTCATTTTTAGGTTTCATATGTGTTTCGGTGGAATGTTATCAATGGGGTCTTCATTGGAACGAAATTAGACCGAACTAGTGTATCTAGATAATGAAATCTTGAAAAATATAGATTTAGAAACCGTTTTAGAAGTTCAACCCACTATTTTACATTACGAAATGTTTGCTTCGACTGGATTGGAGACGAATGTATGAAATTGAGGGACCTAGACACCAAACCAAATTAGAGAGACTAGACGGGTCGGGCCAGCAAATTTTTACCTCAATTTTGGCCTAGGATTGGCCTGTAATAGAGCACAGATATTTTTTTTTCCACCGTTCAGGCTCTCAGAATTGAAGCTTGACCCGAGGCTAGTAGTGAGACAACTCAGCCGAATTCAGTCGATGAAGACGGGACAGGCTCGGTATAAGCCCACACCTTTTTGTCCACCCCTACTAGTAGTTAGAGAAAGCTAAAATGACATTATTAGAAGTTTAGAACACGCTCGAAATAGAGTCAAAACAAATACTATCACATTGATCCAACCCGGCAGTCCGAAGTATGTCACGCTCACATCCAACCCTATTGTTAAAAGGAATACTCCCTACCATTTAAAAAAATCATGTCATTTAAATAAAATTCTCCTCACATATATTCAATTAGTGATATGATTTTATTGGATGGGAATGAGTACTCTTATACGTTACATATTTCAAATTTTAGTATCTAAGATGATGTAAAATGTATAAAAAAGGAATTAAATGAAAGAAAAATCTAAACGAAGGAAAAAAAAAGAAAGAAATCAACAATATGAAATCCTACTAGAATAGGTTCAAAACCAAAACTAAATGAAATGAGAGGAAAAAAATCAAATTAGAGGATTATGAGTTTTTTGGTACATTAAAGAAATATGAGTCTTATATAAAACTGTCTCACACTAAAATAATGTAAGAAATTATAAATAACATAGGGAGTAGAAAGCAACAGAAACAAATAAAAAAGAAAGTGAAAAAAAGCATAATATAATAGGCAAATTCTATTAGGGTGTTCATTTGCGGTTCGGTTTACCGACCGTTAATTTAATTCAGTTCGAGCGCAGTTTGGTTCGGCCAAACTAGAAACCTAAACTGCACCGTTTCTAACGGTTATAAGCGGTTTGGTTAACCGTTTTGAACGGTTATTAGCGGTTCGGTTAACGGTTAACCTATAATCGTTCTACGTATATTTTTTTTTTTCAATTTCCGTTTACTTTTCATGTGATTTAATTAAAATTTTAATATATATTATACCTAATCATAAAATTAAGTAGATATACTTTATTATTAATTAAATTATGAGTTTTTGAGTTTGAATACACGAAGGAAATGAAACAAGAGAACAAATTTCTATATATATTTTCATTTTTTGCTTAAATTTTAGTTAACGGTTCAGTTCGGTTAATCGGTTTTCTAAAATAACTAACCTAAACCGAATCGTTTCCATGACATATTTAACGGTTCGGTTCACTGAACCTCTTTATCTAAACGGTTCGGTTAACCGAACCTAAAAAATGCACGGTTTTTCGATTTTGTGGTTCGGTTATTGCTGTTCGATTTATTATGAACACCCCTAATATTTATTATGTGAGAGAGTATGCCGGATATCATGAGAACGTCTTATAAAAATTAGTGATGGTGAATAATTAATCATATGTAAAATTATCCAATATTTATAGTAAATAGACATAATTTACTTTCAAGCAAACTACGTGATCTTTAAACCGTTGCATGATACCAATTATTTAACTGACCTTAATTATCTCATTTACAAATATGATCAACATTTTATTTAGAATCGAACCTCGTACAAATATATTTTAACGAAATTAATTGTATATATTATTTTCGAGATCTCTTTATATAATATAGTATAAAAATTTGAGATCTACAAATTGAAAGCTTAGAAAGTGAGGGAAATAATGATGTGCATTGTGGAATGACTTAGAGATTGTGTATAATTCAAGCACTATGTTTAGTAAGCAATGCATTCTTTACCTTCTAAAACGTGTCAATAAGTCTCCCTTATGTTTGGTATATCCGTCGTAAACTTCAAGTTAAATATCACCCACATGGATAGATATATAAGACAAAAGTTAATATCTATGGAGTCACAAATAGCTTGTCTTTATCTATTTATGTGGATTTTATTTAAAATGTCATAAACTTGTGACGGATATTGTCCGTCACGAATCAGAATTTGGGAAAACGTGTAGGGAAGAGGAGAAAGCGAGAGTAAAATCCAAGTAAAGTTGCTGAATAAAGGCTGGATAGTCAACCAATACGACTTCGAGGCTTCAAACTTTTTGCTTCTTCTTTTCATTACCAATAATATAAAATAAAATAATCCATTTATTTCAATAATTATATTACTTTTTTTTAAAAGATGCAAAAAAAATCTTATAAAATATAATCGGTGAAAAGGAAAAAGTTATCAAAACTTATTTCATTTATTTTATTTTTATGCTTTTATTCAAAATTTTGATGGAGATTTTTGAAAGATTGGAATTCCTTGCTTTATTCCTCAAACCAACGTCAATATATACAAGAGTCAGTAGCCAACTAATTACAATATTTACTCCTATAATTATGTGATATGCAAGATAATATCTCCTCTAAATATGGATACAAATGATATACAGAATAACAAACAGAATATCTTGGGATATTCTATTAATTTTGAACTACTGATTACAAAAAAAAAGTTACTTATGTGTATTTCTTAAGTTGATTACTTATCATATATAAAATAAATGACCGTTTTAAAACTAAAACCATTTATTTTATCGCAAATTCTTATTTCAGACGGCCTATTTCTCGTATGAAATAAGTCGGGCTAAATGTAGTCATTTTACGATAAAATGTTACTATTTTCAGAAAAAACTTTACCATCATTTTCAAGGTAAAAAACGACAAATTTAGTTATAACATTTTGTCATTAAATGGTTACATTCAATGGTGACATTTAATCTATCTTATTTCAAACCGTATGAAGCAAAATTTATTACTATATTATACTGTGAAACATGACCGTATTTTATAATTTGTGTATATAAAATAATAGAATAACTTACTAGTTGTATCTTTTTAGGGTACATAGAGTATTAGAGTTGTGAAAACAATTTTGATGGGACTCGTGGCCTCGTGGGTTTTTATTTTATTTTTGTCAAAATATCACATTGTTTGTCACTTTCTTTATAAAACTATGGGTTAAAATGAAAGAGCCGACAACCCGATTCTATGGGGGACATTTTGGTCTTTGCTCCTTCAATTAACGGGTAGTGTGATGAGCCCAAATTAAGCAAATACTTCTTCCGTCACCGTGAATAGTTTACACTCATTTTATTTTGTGAAGGAAAATAAAGTAAGGGTAAATTACTGACTGAAACGGAGGGAGTACTGACAAAAATAGGGTTTGAGATTATGAGCTATTGTAGGATTCAGGTAATTAAGATTGGAATTCTAATAACAATTACTGCTTGTCTTGAAACAAATTAGGACGGTGTTAAATTTTCATCGAGACACGTTAGAAAATTTGAGAAATTTGTTTGTCATCTCCTTTATATATTTAAAATAGTCCCATTTTTTTATGTTATTCACATTTTATTCCGATTTTTAACTTGTTTGATGTCTACTACTGGTTTGATTTTCAAATAACACAACCTTATGTAATCTTCTATGTAACGATTTTACATAAATGTTAATAAAAAAATCACGTGTAATATAGTACTAAACTACCCATCTACAAGTTAAAAAAACTTTTTTTTTTTATTAATGATTTCGCTATTTTAATGTAAACCCGACTTACACAAGAGTGACAAGACCCTTCCTCTAAAATTATATCTAGGCAACAACATTTGTAAGTTGTAAGGAAACAAAAAAAAAGTCAGAAGAGGAAAGAAGTAAGACTTGTAAAGAAGAAAACCAGGATTTTTTTTTTCTGTTTGCATTAATTAGGATTAATTACATAATAACTCCTGCATGCCTTTGCAAAAATGGTAGATTCTCCTCTAACAAGTTAGTATAAATACACTAAATTTTGTTTATAATTTAGACAACAATAATACACTAATAAAAAGAGATTAAAGAATAATTATGGAGAGTAGTAGGACTAAGAGGAATGCTAATTATTTAGAAACATTAACATTATTAGTATTAGTCCTCATCTCATTTTTTAGTACTAATAATGCTCAAGAACCTGGCGTAGACGGTTGGGAATCGGCCCATGCAACATTTTATGGAGATATGAAGGGCAACGAGACCATGCGTAAGTTTTTTTTGATGCCGGAATTAACCTTCTTGACTAATTTTTTTTTTTGTAAAATAAAGTCATATGGTTATATTTATATATTATGGTTTTATTCGAGCTTTTGATAATTATTTTTATGGAAGTTTTGAAGTACGTAGTTTGATCGTACATTGAAACTGATTATAAATTTTTTAATTTATATCATTTACAAATTCTACGTAAACAATGTGGTAGTTGTTTAAATAAAACGACATATAAATTGACTCGGAATTTTTTATATAAGGTTAGATTGAGTTTATTTCATAACCCTAAACATGTTGCATGGTATTTACTCTGTATAATTCAAAACTATCTTATGTGTATGTTAAACAAATATGTTGCATGCATGGTATTTACAGAAGGAGCATGCGGCTATGGCGACCTTTTCAAACAAGGTTACGGCCTCGAAACGACAGCGTTAAGCGTAGCCATGTTCAACGATGGTCGAACATGCGGATCATGCTACCAAATTATGTGTTACAATACAACATGGTGCCTTAAAAATAAAAATAATGCACCATTATCTATTCATGTCACAGCAACAAATCTTTGTCCAGCAAATTACTCAAAACCTGATGAAAATTGGTGTAATCCTCCTTTAAAACACTTTGATCTTTCCCAACCTATGTTTCGAACAATTGCTGAATATAAAGCCGGAATTGTCCCGGTGTTGTATCGCCGTGTACAATGTGCTAAAAAAGGAGGAATTAAATTTGAAATTAAGGGTAATCCTTGGTGGATAAGTGTGTTAGTTTATAATGTGGGTGGTGTTGGTAATGTAAAAGACGTAAAGGTCAAGGGTTCGAATACTACCTGGTTAACTATGAATCGGAATTGGGGTCAGGTTTGGGATACAAAGGCTCGTCTTGTAGGTCAAGGGATGTCGTTTCAAGTGACTACTAGTGATGGGAAGATGGCTCAGTCGGATAATGTTGTTCCTTCTAATTGGAAATTTGGTGATAATTATGAAGGCAAACAGATTACATAACAATTTAACTAATTTAATTAATTGTTATGTAATGTGTTTGATTGAGTGGTAATGTAGAATTGTTTTGTTATATGATGATGAAATGAGAATTATTTCGAGTTATAATCTCGTCCTTTTATCTTATCGTTGGCATAAATTCTTGCGTAGGGTAACCATACAGAAGAGAAAGCGGGGTTTAAACCCGTTCAAAATATCATTGCAAAAGGATCATATAATACGATTTTAATGTAAAACCGCATTACAGGGGACTAATAATACATATAATTCAATTTCGTAAGGAGGAGAGAATCAGAGAATGAGGCGGATGAGTTCGTATATGAATAATTGGTTACAATACAATTGTAATTACAAGAGATCAATGGCTAGATGAAGTAAGGAAGGACTTGAACCAAAGAGCAGAGTTTTTCGGATATCGTTTCAAGTTATCATTGCGGTCGACATAATGCAGACCGAACCTTGAAGAATACCCTGCTGCCCACTCCCAATTATCCAATAGTGACCAAGCAAAGTATCCCTTCACATTACATCCGTCCTCACTGCGACATTTTAGGATTGACGGGTTTTAGCAGTAGATTTGACTATCAAAGCGCGCTAGTTAAATTTATAAAAGATGCTTGAAAGGGGTAAATAAGCGTTGTTGATTAGTACAAAATTTCATTCTAACTGAAATGATCATGTAATTATAACGGAATTTAATCAGATACACGAAAGTAAACTAACTTGATAGCCGCGGCTAGATTTTGAAGATAGTCATGATGATATTGAATTCTTTTGTTGTCCTTGAGAATCATGCTTCTCGGCATAAAAGGAACATTTGGATCATCCATTCCTATATAACACAGTAGCGGGGAAGAGCGATAAAGGTTTAGTTCCGAAATGATATGGGTTGCTTAACATAAATCATCGTATGGAACAGTCGTTCTCAAATGATATGGCTTGCTTAACATGAATCATCGTACCATTTTCAGTAATTATAACAGTAGGATTCCCGTATCTGGTCTTGATGTAGTTCATCAACCGTCTCATTCCTCCAGGAACAATGTATAACCATATGGAGTTAGCCTGCATTTTGAAACCAAGAGTTAAAACGATCAGCGAAATAATTGATTCACATGTGAGACCGTCTTGTCCAGGATCATGACACTTACCTTGTCTCCTATGGGTTTTAAATCATGTCCAATTGCTAAAATTCCATAACAAGAAACACGGAGTAAAAGGTTAGATAAAAGTTCGTCTACAAAGTAAATTCACATAATCGCTTTGTTCAGTAAGATTCACTACATACGAGAAGTGGACGAGCCAGAGTCCGACTGAGCATCTTTAAGCATCATCCCTATTAAATTGACCTTGCTATCCTTTGCGTAGTAAGTTGTGTAATGATTTATACCGATAAAGTCTAATGATCCTTTAACAAGAATCGAATCTGCTTGAGAAAACTTTGGCAAACGGTTTCCAACTCGCTCTTTCATTGTACTTGGATAGTCTCCGAACATTATTGGGTCTAGAAACCTAATTAACAGTACAGCATTGTTAAGTAGTCAGTACAGCATTGTTAAGTAGTCTGTAATGATATTATTCGTAGTTGCATTTTTTTCTCAAGATTTTGTATTTACCATCCGAGTTGAAAATCCATAGCCCGTTGTGTTGCCTCTATGTTCTTTGTGGTGTTCGTATCTGGCTCGTACCATATTACATCAAATGCTGCTCCGATTGATCCCCCTTGTTTAGCCTGCCATTAAATTACCCCCATTAGTTCTGACCTGCGAAACTGATCTGTTCGTATAGGTTAAGACCGCGGTCAAATCATATCATTGTCATTCAATTCAGTCATTCATCTTAATCAGTTTGTATTTACTCTGCAATCGTAATAAATTACCTTGTATTTTTGTTGGTAAATTTGAGCAGCAGTAGCATGGGAGAGAATCAAGTTATGAGCAACAATGTAAGGTTCAGTAGCGGAGTTTCCTGCTCTGCAGAACAAATGCAGTAGAATAGAACACCTTCCCGGTGCTGCTATGCCAACATCATAACCATTTATCGCGAAATTATGTGGTTCATTCAATGTTATCCAATGCTTTACCCTATCTCCGAATTTCTCAAATAGAGTCTCAGCATAGAATCCGAAGTCATTTCTGAATCAAACACCAAAAGTTACAAAACCTAGCCAGCATACTAAATTGTATTCCGAAAGTTTGAAAACAGAAAACGGAAAATTTACATGATTTGGGGACTAAGCCAGCCATTATATCTGTCTTCCAAGGTTTGAGGGGTATCCCAATGGAAAATTGTTACATACGGTTCTATACCTGCGTGATTTGTCGTGTGAACCATATAAGAAACAGAATCGTATTACCATAAGTTGCGTTCTAAACTAACTGTCTTGTTTGACTTTACATAAATAATTAGGTCCTTTGCGTAATCAAATAACAAGTGATAGAGGTAGTATTATTAAGAAGCCGATACCTTTAGCAAGCAGTGCGTTTATCAGATTATTGTAGAAATCAACACCAGCTTGATTGATCTGTCCTGTTCCATCTGACAAATGAAACATAAAATCATGATTTCTGTACTAGTAGGGGGTCTGGTTGTGAAGTTATTGAAAGTCGGAGAAAAGTTTAGTACTTGGGAAAATTCGAGTCCAAGATATCGAAAACCTATAGGAATCCATGCCCATGTCCTTCATAAGGCCTACATCTTCCTGTGTTCAGTTAAGAAAACGATCAAAAAAGCGTCAAAAGGATCCGAAAATGAACTTCTTTGAACATTGGTTTTGGGACAAATTGAAGTACTCACAAGATATCTGTGGTAATGATCCTCTGCTACATCAGCATTACTGAAATCCAAAACCTTACCTAATATTATATCAAGAACATGTATCATTTACTACATTTTTGTCAAGATTACAGAAAATAACACTATTTTAATTATTGGATTATTTGAAGGCCAAATTTGATGGTGACGGGATTTGAACCAATTTTGGAGTATTAGTGACTTTACCAGCTGACCCAAGTAACATACATCTGTATCTAATAATTCGAGTTTATGAGGTGGTCTTGTTCTGCTCCGTGGCATGGCCGACTCGACCCCTGTTACGAGTTTATAATAGACGACGACTAATCGACTACGTATAAATTAAAATTTGGTTTAGACAGAAAGAAGTGTAAGTAGTTCACCAAATGAATGTGTAAATTTGTCCCATACACAAGGGCCTCTGCCGTCCTCCTTTACAGCTCCTTCATACTGCGCTTCAACAGTTAAATGAAATTACAAATATTGGATAAATACGAGGAGACGACAGTCGACAGTGTCGTCCAACCATCAGCTTTGGTTGAAATAGTTTCTTGAGATTTGGACCCGTGATCTTTTGTTCACAATAGCTTTGATACCATGCATGTGAGAAAATCATCTCGACTAAAATCTTAAGGTAATCATATACTCTAACGGAGAAGTTAGGATTAAAAATGAACAATAAACTAAAGTTGGATTACTGAAATAATATAATTTTGTTTTAATAATAATTAATACCGAGTATAATTTTTTTTAAAAATTCAAGCTAAAAAACCCCAATAGTGATCAACCATTCATGCAATACTGTCCACAAAAATTCCAAGATAATGGTAGGGACTCTAGGGAGCCTACCATTCGTCACTCGATAATGCTAGGGTGTCACCGGGTGATACAACCCTCTCAGTCTCTCACTAATATATTATATGTTGAATGCGAGAGGTTGATACCGAGACTTGATACATAGTACTAGTAATAATTAACTTGATAAAAGAACCATTACGAACCTGGTAAGCTGAAGAAGCAGTTCCAAAGACAAACCCATGAGGAAAACTTTCTCTATTAAAATTATCCGCCATTGCAAAACCGAGATTAAAATCTTCACCCTCCATAACCATACTTAATACTAAAAACAATAATACACTAAATAAACCAAAAATGTGTTTATTTGTATTATGAACCATTGCTTGTGTTTTAAATTACCAAGAAAAATGGCAACAGTAAGCAAAGAAGCAAAGTATTAAGTACAAATTAAGGAAATTAATTAGTGAGTGAAAGTTTGGTTAATTGGGATGGTTTTAAGTAAAGTATATAAGTGGAAAACCGGTTGGAAGTATGTGGAGAAGATGATGCATAGTTTGGTTATTGCATAAAACAATTAACTGCACATGACACTTGGACCCTGTATTTTTCTATTCTTATGTTCATACTTCACAACTTCACATCATTGACTTATATTTTTGACTATTTTCAGTCCACAATTATGAAATGTTGGCCATGTTTGTAAGCATATTACTAGTTTTAAACCGCGTAAAATTGTACGGGTACGTTTTTTGGAGCATTGATTTAATAATTTAACAATAAAAATAATATTAAGAAATATACATGAATTTTGATACTTTATTTCTTGTATAATGATAATTTTAAAATTCATGGGGACATTGTACATGTTTGAAGCTTGTACATTTTTAAATCTACGTAAATCATCTCTAAAATTACGTTGTTAAAAACAATTATCAATTTAAATATAAGCTCACATGATTAAGTATTATATTTAACAAATAAAGATAAATATATACCTGTAGTGGTTGAGCTAAGTGATGTGTCTCCATTTTTCCGTCTTTTTTCCCCTTTACTTTTGGCTTTTAGGCCATGTGTCGTGTCTTTATAGCTGTTTTAGGTGTCATTTGGACCGATACGGCCTCACCAAGGAACCTGAGTCCTATGCTAACAAAAGGAGGAAGAAAAGAAGAGAAAACAAGCATGGTGCACTCAAAGTAGGGGGGTGGTGCCGGCGGTAGGGTACCCTACTCTGAAGACACACCCCTCCATACTTAGCCATATTTCAACTGAAGCGCGCTCAAAGTAGGGAGGGGGGCTGGCGGCCGAGTACCCTACTTGGAAGACAAAGCTCCAACTTAGCCATATTTCAACAGAATTGTACTCAAAGTAGGGGGGCCGGCGGCCGGGTACCCGGATCCTGCAACATAATCGCGTTTTGGGCTTCCACTTGTTTTATACACATTTAATGATGAGTGCACTATATATACCCCGTTTTTTAATGACCTAAGACATAGAACAAACCCTAGATC
>JAOWBH010068634.1:0-14917 GCA_028566215.1 Silene coronaria
CTCTCACTTTCTGGATTTTTCTCCTTTTCATTGTCACTCATTTTCTTTTCTTTTTCAATTTCTTTCTCTCTCGTTTCTTTTTCTTTCTAATTGATTTCTTCTGCTTTCTCACTTTCTTTGTCACTCGCAATTTGTTGCTCTTCTTCTTCGTTGCTCTTGTCAATATCGTTATTGCATTCCTTGATCTCCTTGTCAGGAGCATCTTCATCTGAACTGGTGTCCATTCCTGGGTCCAATAGAAGAGACAAGGCATGGGATTTCTTCAATCCACCATGACTAACCCTACCTCGTTCTTTTCCCTTTTGAGCAGTTGATTTCTTTCGTGTAACATTTGATTTGGTTGTTGCAGGATTGGGCACGTCATTAAATCTGCTTCCTAGTTTATCAGAACTCTCATTAATTTTGGAAGATGATTCCATCTTTTTCTTCTTTGCAATTTTTTTGGGATCATAGGAATCTATGGTGGTTTTAATATTTTTGGGAGGCATTATGAACGGTTTTTGGACGGTTATTTTTGGGGAAGAGGAAAGATGGAGGAGTAAGGGAGTTAAGTTTGGGATTAAATGAGGGGGTTGATAAAGTAGAAGTGGGTTAATGGAGTTGTCGGTTAAAAATAATGAGGGAGTTAAGTTTTGTGAGGTTGAATTTTTAATGTTAGGCGTGTAAAAAGAGAGAAAATGATAGCATATTTGAGTGATGTGACAAGGTTGAATTATTTAGTGGCTCATTGCACCTTAACAATTACAAGTACATATATTGATATTATTTGAACCAATTATTTGCATGCAGTAGACTTATAATGAACTAGAATAACTATGTGTATGTCCAAACTCTACTCAGTCATTTAGGAAATTAATACATCATGCATTACATGTCACCTAGTAAACCAATTTCCAACCGTAGTCTTACGAATTGTTCTCTTTCAAGCGGTTTTAAAATGTTGGCTATTTGATTTTCCGTTCTACAAAAGCTAAGACATAAATTTCATGTTTCGACTTGATCACGTAAAAAATGATATCTTATGTCAATATGTTTGGTTCAAGAATGTTGTATTGTATTTTTAGAAATGTTAATTGCACTAGTATTATCACAAAAAATAGGAGTGGTTTCGAAGGTAATACCATAATCGTGCAATTATTGACGTATCCAAAGAATTTGTGTACAACAAAGAGCCGCACTTACGTACTCACTTTTCGGCGTGGATAGAGCAATGGTGTTTTGCTTCTTTGAGGCCCATGAGATGAGACAAGACCCAAAGAATGCGGCAATACCCGAGGTGCTCTTTCTATCTAATGAACTATCGGCAAAATCCGCATCGGAGAATCCTATAAGATCAAGTTCATAGTGAGTTGGATACCAAAGATATAATCCTTGTGTTCCAACTAAGTACTTAAAAATTCATTTGACGACTTTAAAGTGTGATTCTTTAGGACTTGATTTGAACCGGGCACACAAGCATACACTATATTGAATGTCGGGTGGACTAGCGGTTAAATAAAGCAATAAACTGATCATACGTCGATACACCTTTTCACTAACATCCTTACCATTTTTCGTATTTATCAAGCTTGATGTTAGACAACATAAGTGTAGCCATAGACGTGACATTAGCCAACTCAAACTTACTTAGCATTTCTTTCAAATACTTTTGTTGATGGATCTTAGTTTAAAAACATGGTTAGGAAACTCATTGTTTGTAAAACCCGGTGGTTGTTAAACAAAAACTTTTTATTCAAGATATCCATTCAAAAAGGCGGGTTTGACATCCATTTGAAAAAGTTTTATACCAAGATGAGATGTAAAAGCTATTAACATTCATATGGCCGCAAGTCTAGCTACCGGTGCAAAGGTTTAGTCATAATCAATTCCTTCTTGTTGATTAAACCCTTGCACTACTAGCCTAGCCTTGTTCCTTACAATAACTCTAACATCATCAAGCTTGTTACGAAAAACCCATTTATTACCAATAACAGTGCGATGAGATGGTCTAGGAGCAAGGTGCCATACCTTATTTCTTTCAAATTGCTCCAATTCTTCCTGCATTGCAGTAACCCAGTATGTATCAGTGAGGGCCATTGTGACATCATTGGGTTCAATTTAGGACAGAAATGCATCAAATACGCAGAAGTTTTGGAGTGAAGATATGGTTTTGATTCAAAAACTAAGATCACATGTTAGATTGGTGAGAGGATGTGAGCTTTTGTGTTTCTAATATTTGAGTACAAAGACATTTGAGTCTTCGTTTGGTTCAATTGGGTCAGGTGTAATAGTGGATGTTACTGTTGCACCAATGTTTGTTTGTGAATATAATTGTGTGCTAGGTTCTGTTTCAGTTGGGTTAATATCTTCACTTCTCCCGAAAGAACTAGCATTTCCTTGAGATGAGGAGGGTTCAGTTCCCCCTGAATTTTGGCTTGGTTCTTCATGCAACAGTGGTTCTGACTGTTGCCCATTTGCCACTTCATCCATATCATGACGATCATTCCAATCTCCAAATCATCATCATCTTTTTCTCCATGATCCTGTCCATTTGAACCAAAGACATTAGATTCGTCAAATATAACATGAACACTTTCCTCCATTTTCATGGTTTTTTGTTGTAAATCTTTTCAGCTTTACTATAATTAGAATAACCAACAAAAACTCCCCCATCGCTACAAGCATCAAATTTGCCAAGGTTGTCTTTACCATTATTATGAACAAAGCACTTACTACCAAAGCATTTTAAGTGTGAGATATTGGGTTTTCTACCTCGTAACAATTCATAAGGTGTTTTGTTAATGATTTTTCTAATCATGACACTATTATAGATGTAACAAGATGTGTTGACGGCCTCGGCCCAAAAGTTTCTTGGTACTTTAGAGTTAATGAGCATAGTTCTAGCCATATTTTCAAGAGTTCTATTCATTTGTTCCACTACTCCGTTTTGTTGAGGAGTTCTTGCGGCATAAAAGTTATGACTAATACCATGCTCACCACAATATTATGGAAATGATGAGTTTTCAAATTCGGTCCTATGGTTGGATCTCAAGGAGACAAGTTTCAACCCAAATTTGTTTTGGACCATTTTGACCCAAATTTAAAACTCAGCAAATGTTTGATCTTTAGAGCTTAAAAAGAGTAGCCACACATATCTTGTAAAGTCATCTACAATAACACAAATGAAATGACTCCCTCCTTTACTAACAATCTATAGTTCAATGCGAATCAATTCAAGGGGACGAGATGTGCTAACAATATTCTTGGATTTAAAGGAACTACGGACTTGATTTCCTTTGACACAATCATCACACAATGATTTAAACTCAAATTTCATGTTGGGAATGCCCTCTACTAGCTAGATCAAGTTTCTTTAAGGTGTTAACTTTTTTAGCATTCACATGACCTAACCATTTGTGCCACAACCAAGGGTCATTCTTTTGGATACTCATGCAAGATAATGTTGACTAGACAATGAACATAAGTTAGTTATGTAAACGTCTTTTTATCTTTCACCTTTAAGAACAAGTTCTCTAGTTTTACCATCAAGATTTTTGCATTCTTTGGCATGAAATTCCACAATGTTTCCTCAGTCACATAATTGAGAAATACTCAAGAGATTGTGCCTCAAACCTTTGACAAGGAACACTTTGTCGACGCATAGTGACTTTAACTTACCAACTTTGCAAATTCCAACAATTTCACCTTGTTTGTTGTCACCAAAAGTCACCATGCCTTCATCATAGGCTTCAAGTGAGAGGAATTGGGCTTCATCTCCAGTCATGTGACGAGAGCATCCACTGTCTAAATACCAATTGTTGCTGCCCCTCCTATATCAAATTAAACGTTTAGTTTAGGAGCCCAAATAAATTTGGGTTCCTTCTTGACACTAGAAGTTTTGACAATTTTCTTTTTGATCCAAACTTATTTTGTAACTTTAGTACTTCTTTCTAGGTCAAGAGTTCTTTTCTTACAATTGTTAAACACATGCCCTGTCTTACTATAGTAATTTCAGATGATGTATTCAGGAAGACCAACATATTTCCTTTTTCGAAAATCAGTCTTGGTTTCAGATGCAACAGTGAGTGTTACTGTTGCTTCTGAAGCCGAGTCCAGCATTTTTTTCACGCCTTTCAAATTCTTGAGATTTTTTTAAATGAAATTCTAAAACATTCTGGCTTCCTTCCTATTTTTGATGAAATTTTTTAGCATCTGCTAATTCCTTTTGTAAGTTCTCATTTTGGGCAAGAATATCATCATTTGACTTTTGAACACGTTTTAAAGCGCTTTTTACATGGCTTGACTCATCATTTAGCATTTCAGCAATTTGAACAAGATCTTCTCTGCATTTTTCAGATGTTGTAAGGTCAATTAAGAGTTGGTCAGGGACTCAATTTCTTTGCTAGACTCAGATGCAACAGTTAGGCTTAATGTGTCATGACATTGATCAATGCTTTTAAGCTTCTTGATTTTCCTCTCATGATGAGAAGATGAACTTGTTGCCTCATTTCAGTCAGGTTTTTTCTTAAGCTAACATTTTCTTCGGCAATGTCCTCAATTTCAGTTTGCATAACTTCTAGCTTATTACTTTGGACATGACACTTGTTAATGAATTGATCTAACAAATTGCACACTTTGTCTTTAGAGAAGGATCAAACCTTTTTCTTGAGTTTATTTACCTCAAGATCTGAATCCAAGTCAGAGTCAACGAAATGAGCCATTAGAAACTTGACAGTTTCCTTGTTGGAAGAAGTTGAGCTTTCTCCTTTGGACTTTGATGAGATGCATAACTTAGCCTCTAATTCTTCCTCAAGGATATTATCCTCATCCGAATCAGACATTCCCCAAATAGCCGACATCACTTTGCTTTTGCATTTGTTTTTAGCAAGATCACGCTTTTCTTTTGATTTTATGTCATCCCACTTTGGGCACTTCTTGATTTGGTGGCCCTTATCATCATATTTGAAGCACCCCACATTGGAATAGTCTTTTTCTTAGGAAAATGTTTCTTGCCAAAGATGTTATTGAACTTTTTAGAGTTTCGACCATTTATCATCCCAATTACGTTATTGGTGAAGAAAGCAAACTCGTCATCTTCATCCTCCTCATCACTTGAGAGAGCATTTATAGCGAGCCCCCTTCCCTTTTGAACTCTAATTTGAACGCTTCATGAGGGTTAGCTCATGAGCCATGAGAGAACCCATTAGTTCATTTAGGGTTAGGAGGGATAGGTCTTTAGCTTCCTCGATAGCCGTAACCTTTGGTTGCCGTTTATCAGTTAGGCTACGAAGAATTTTAAGGACTAGGTTCTCGGATTCAAAGCTCCTACCTAGACTCTTTACTTCATTAACAATGCTGGAAAATCGTGATGGTAGACTATTGATTGACTCATCTCTAGACATATTAAACATCTCATACTGATGAATGAGAAGATCAATATGATGCTTTTTGACTTGTGACGTTCCCTCATAAGCTAGGCTTAGAGTGTCCCAAATTTCATTTGCAGTAGCACAGCCAGAGATACGGTTGATTTCTTGCTCGCCTATGCCATATTGAAGAATGAACAAGGCTTTAGAGTTATTTTCAATCTTTTTGTAGTCGGCCTCAACATACTTTCCTCAAATTTTGGAGTACTAGTACCATCGGTATTAGTGAGCTCTATAGCAAGGGGATCTTTTTGAATAATTAGCCAACATTCGTAGTCCGTACTTTTGACATATTGTTCCATGCGAAGTTTCCACCAAGCATAGTTTTCGCCCTTAAAGATGGGATACTTAGTGTGTTTGTAATTGTCATCATTATAGGATCAACTCTTTTGGTGATTAGCCAAGCTTAAAAGCACAAGGCTCTGATACCAATTGTTGAGTTAGGAACAATTTACACCTAAGAGGGGGAGGAGGTGAATTAGGTGTACCTTTTAAAATTTTTGCTTGACTTGGTTATTTGATAACACAAGTAACAATACTTATGAGTAGAAGCTTGAGAAACTTAATGGAATGTAAGTTCACAAGAGGTACAACAGATCTGTGTCACAGTATGAAAGACTATTGCACAAAGCTGATGGACAAGTTAAATGTTAAAGTTGTGCGAGTAAGAGAATGTAAAAGTAAATGAACAGACAATACGATGTTTTAAAAATTGGTTCTGCCTCTACTCCGAGACCTACGTCCAACCGTTATTTTATTGATTGTTTAGAAATTTACTCAAACAACTAAACCCTTACAATGAAATAACTCACCAATTCACTTGAGTTGAACTCAAACTTAAAGAAACTTTCGGTTCAAGAGTTTCTAGTGTTCTCTCTTATGGTTTACAGAATCTTTGAATCTCAAGGGTTCACTTTAATGAACGTGGAGATTAGGATTAAGATCTAACATAAGATCGTGGAATAAACTTAACTTGTCACAGTGCAGCGAACTGATACATGGAGTTTTTATAGCTTTAAAATGTTTTTGAAGACTCAAGAATTAAAACGATTTTGCAAATGATTTAAAGACAAAGCTTTAAATTCACAATGATTTGCAAAGGTTTACTCAATAAATGCTTGTAAAAGTTTTTGGAAATAAATGAATTATTAAGTCTCTATTTATAGAGGGAGTAGAGTGTAAAGGAGGTTAATCCTTAAAGTACTTTACTTTCTTAATAAAATAAGACTAGGCTTTTGTGATGTTAAGTGTTAGGCATAAGTTAGAACACATTTTCATAAATATAATGCCTCAAAACTCAACATGTGACACTTTCCCAAATAGGCATAAAGTAGAATTTTCTTTTGTTGATTGAAAACTTCAACTGCCAATTTTGAGTATAAGCTAAAACACACAATCCTAAGCACTGACTTATGAGGATTAGTGGTTTAAACTTCAAAGCTTTTTATTGTTTTTGTTTTCAGAAAGATTCAAATCTTTTAGGATAAAGCTTTTTTAAAGATTTAAATACTTAAAGTTTTTCTCAAAAATACTTCTCCATATAGATGTATAAGAAACCACAGTGCATAGCACTATTGCATGGTTTTGCAGTCACTTGACTTTGCCAAGAATGTTGCACTCACTTGTTTACAGCTTTTGACTTAGGACTTAGGTGATATCTTCTTCTTGATCTTGATTGCTCCTCTTCATTTCATGATCATGGTTCAACATATTAATCTAATGAAGGTAACTATAAGACAAACCATTAAATCACAAAATAAACTTGGCATCATCAACCATGTAGTTCTAATAGAAGCCCACATGCCGAGCAAAAGACAGCTTTGGAGAACAAGTAACTAAACCCCATTAGGGTTTAGTCCTATATAAGACGAAGAAAGGCGAGAAATAAGACATCCACATTCATACACTCGAGCAAGAAATATACTAGCAAACTAGTCGTCTTGTTCTCATTGTACTCGTGACTTATTCTTGATTTTGCTAATGAATATTTTGGAAGGGTTTCGTCCTCTTCCCGCGGTTCTTCCCACGTTGGGTTTCCGCGTCACCAAATCTTTGTGTCAAATCTATTTACTTACGTTTTACACCATACAAGCATATAAAAAATCGAATGAATAACAAATAAGACCGCTTTAACCCTAAATCACCTAATTCGGTAAAAAAAATACCAAAACACTACCTACTACCAAGCCATGCCTGCACAACATGTCACCACCTTGTCAAGTGAGCACTCTCACATGCTTGGTCCTGCATGTCCATGTGTCATTCTTGGGACTGTGCTACACATGCGTATCAAAGTCCACTACCACCATTATACCTGGATTGGGTCTGCCACTTTAGAAGTCCTAGAACACAAAAGTCTCTGGCATCCAACCCGAAAAGGATCGAACCCACCGGACACGTGGCACCCAGCCTGATAAGAGCCCACCTAATCAGCAGTTATAGTACACAATAGTCTTTTTGTCCCAAAAGAGCTATGACGTCTTTGATCAAGGACTTCTTTTGTTCTATGAACACCCTTGCTAAATCTAGATCTGTGTTTATTACCGAACACACAATGTTCATAAAAATCAAGTTTCCTCACCTTAACACAGTTGAGAAGATCCCTCTTGGACAATAGTTTCATCCCTCTCTCACCCATATAACCAGCCGCTAATGCCAAAGTATAGTCATCTCAACATGATTTACAGATACACAAATCGCATGACTAATCAGTGTTTTACCTTGAAATACCTACAAGGTACTTCCTCCCATCCACTCCAATGGTAACATTTACTTTATCACAACTGTCGAGTCACGTCTTGTAACATTAATATCTTTAATTACACATTATTAAAAAATATAAACTTTGATATTCTTGTAATATTCATGACTATAAATCAAACAAGATCTCACATGACTATATTTTCTCTTATATTTCGTCCATTCCAATCATTTCTATAAATTTGTTGAATAAAATTGATTGGAATTAAGGAAGTATGGGAACCCCCGCGTTATAACGATAAATAAAGTAGGAAACATGTAGCGGAAATACATGGGTTTTTAAAAACTTTTGGTAAAATATGCGGAGTCACCATAAACAAGTTCATACGATAGCATAAGTAATGGAAGTACAACCGAAATAAGGGTTGCAAATAAGGGGGAAACATATCCCACAAACAAGTCGCAAAAGTGAGTATAAGCTAATCGTAAGGTAAATGTCAAATATTATCGACACTCGCTAACTCACACATAACTTCACCCCAAGTAGCATCAACTTGTACCTGTCATTCATTAAAAATGAATGTCATAGTCAGTGGGGAGTAACTCAAGGTTCTCCCAGCCTTATTACATCAAAACAACATAGATGAGAACGATATTAACACAATTCATTACAATCCAACAATAAAGATAACTTGACATGATAACAAATGATGAAAATAAAGCATACGGATTCACTTAGAAATAATGACATGTAATACAATTTACATGCATGTATGCAAAATATTAATTAGGCAATTCATCCGAATAAAAACTCGACTCAAGAAGTGTAAGACACATACCAAGCATTGACTAACAAGACACAACTCAACCTCTTAGTAGGATTACGATTATAATACGATCCTACTCTAAACCTGGATCCAGACTCTCGGGATAAACGTGTCCTGATTCAACATGCAATAAACATTTCGCATCCAAGACTCGATACATGGAACACAGACCGTAACCAAAGGTCGAGTTACCCTAACCGGAAACACGACATACATACCGTAACCAAAGTTAGAATAAGGGTGGAAGAGTAACCTAAATGCAGAAACATGGCTCACATATTAATATACTAGGTACAATGTCACACATGAGCCAAACAACCAAAAAACATCATATAAGATGTGAATGAGACCTAGACAAGGTGTTTCAATGATAGAAAGTGCTAACATATCACATATAAGCATTAAAACCAAGGGTAAGAGGTATACTCAACAAGAAACATAAATCCCCATCCAAAATAATGAGTTTAGAACTCGACCACATGAGTTCTAGACATGATAATGAGGTGAAACATAAACCCCCATCCTCTTACGGTTCCACGATAGGTCATGTAACACCACCACTTACCAAGGAGCCTTTAGCAAGGCCTTCCCTAGCAACCAAGGGTGTTAAATTCTTGGTTAGTTGAGATAATTTTATCAAATAGACCATCAAAGAACATTTATTAAATACCATAAGGTTTAATTGATTACAATAATATCCAAATACCAAAATAGTCCAAATAAAATAGTACGACAACTGAATATAAAACTGTAATCTCAGTGGAAGCTAATCAAACGATTCGGCCAGGTGATTCCCCATCCACGTCCCATGCAATGCTTAAACATAATCACCTTCTAAAGATACTGCTCACCATTCGCCGACAATATCGAATGGATCACAATTAAACAAAAGAAGCAAACACAGCCACCACGGTCAGTATATCGCAACAACACTCTCAATCGATAGCAACACAAACATAAGCAATATCAATCATCTCAATCAACCTCCAAAATCCAAAAGCCAACCATATGGATTACCCATCGCAACGGGTAATTCGCACCGCCATTGGGAGACTGCAGCTTAGCCACCAAAATCCCCGCTCATCGAAACAAGCGAAACCCAGATCATTAATGTGAACATCCCCCTTGTGATGGTACTCACAAGGGGCGATTCATGGGGGTGAAGTCCATCTTCCAACAATGGCCTCACAATCATAATTATACTATCATATCACATCTCATCATCATCAACATCACATCATCACAATAACATACCGTACAATACAACAATAACGATAGTAGCTGAGTAGGAAAACCCTACCTCGAAAGCAATCCGATCAACATAATCAACAACTAGAATTATTTTCTACAAAGTCACCACCTATAATAATAATAATCACTATTACTATAACAATCATCATCATCCCAACAAAATCATTATCCAAATCTGATCTAGGGTTAAACAACTGAAAAAATGAACAACATAAGAAATGAGACTTATTACGCGCAAGAGTGATTTGTGAGAGTGATTAGAAGTAGATTAGGTTTTCTGAAATGATTATGCCGAAATGACGAATTCAAAGTTAAAATTTAACAATGCTAGAAAATCGTGATGATAGACTATTGATTGACTCATCTTTAGACATATTAAACATCTCATAGTGAAGCATGAGAAGATCAATATGATGCTTTTTGACTTGTGACGTTCCCTCATAAGCTAGGCCTAGAGTGTCCCAAATTTCATTTGCAGTAGCACAACCAGAGATACGATTGATTTCTTGCTTGCCTATGCCATATTGAAGAATGAACAAGGCTTTAGAGTTATTTTCAACCTTTTTGTAGTCGGCCTCAACATAATTTCCTTGCTGTTTGGAGTACTAGTACCATCGGTATTAGTGAGCTCTATAGCAAGGGGACCTTTTTGAATAATTAACCAACATTCGTAGTCCGTACTTTTAACATATTGTTCCATGCGATGTTTCCACTAAGCATAGTTTTCATCCTTAAAGATGGGATACTTAGTGTGTTTGTAATCGTCCATCACTATAAGATCAACTCTTTTGGTGATTAGCCAAGCTTAAGAGCACAAGGCTCTGATACCAATTGTCGAGTTAGGAACGATTTACACCTAAGAGAGGGAGGGGGTGAATTAGGTGTACCTTTTAAAAAATTTGTTTGGCTTGGTTATTTGATAACACAAGTAACAATACTTATGAGCAGAAGCTAGAGAAACTTAATGGAATGTAAGTGTAACACCCCACCTACTAGGGAGCCTTCATAAAGACCTTCCCTAGTAAATACGGTGTCACAGCCTCGGTTTCCCGAGGTAGTAAATATCAAATTAACCATTAAGAAACAATTTATTAAAAGCTAGTTTAACAATTACAAATGAAATGAATAAATCCAAACAATAACTGAATGAATAATCCAAAATGCTAAATCCAAAATGAATGTTTAAACTCAGCGGAAGCTACTATCTTGACACGTGACAATGCCCCCAAAGCACCCATGCAATGCTCTAACGAAATCACCTGCCAAGAACTGCTCACCATTCGACACCACGAATGGATCACAACAATCAAGTGTCAGTACTATACAACAACATAATGCCAAAAGCAAAAGCTATTAAAGTGCATGCCAATCACCAACTCACACTCCAACACTATACAGCCGAGTGAGTCCTGCTTGGCCGAGTGCCAAAGCACTCGTTCGAGTTGCTCGACTCTAGAATGTAAACTAATATATCAACCACAATCTACTCGGTCGAGTTAGGCCAGCTCGACCGAATGACCCTCCACTCGGCCGAGTCAACCCAACTCGGCCGAGTCACAGCCTTACAGAATACTCAGTATTACATCGCGAGGGTTGTTGTTTCTGCAGAATCGATTTTCTCTTTGACTCTTCGACAGGTTGCTTTGTGGAAGTCTCATCAGGGTGGTCTGCTTCTTATTAACGTGCGCTCCCTATTTTGCGGGCTGGGATAGACTATGAACGGTAAGATATACTGTTTTGTGCTCTTTTATCGTCCAGGTATTCCTTTGTTTCTGGTGCCTGGGTCGTGCTCTGCTTGCTCTCGGGTCTTTGATGGAGAAATCAACGGGGATTATGTTGTGGCTTGTGCTGGCGCTGTTGGTGTCAAACATCGGCATAACCTTATCCGTGACACCCTTTTAGATATCTGCTTCCGATATGGCATCTCTGCTGGTGAGGAGGTAGATATTGGTTTGATCGATGAGCATTATCGGTCCTTGCACCCTGCAAATTTGCTGCTATATTCGTGGGACAAGGGCCGTGATGTGTGTGTGTGGATTTGACCGGGTCTTCCCCCTTGACTCAGTCTGGGTTGTCTTAGTTCGTGCCCGGGCGCGTGGTAGTTGACGTTGCTCGGCGCAAGTGTGCCAAGTATTAAGGTTTGTGTGCGGGGTGCGACTATGGCTTCTTGCCTTTCTCTTTTTCATCAATGGGAGTGTTCGAGACAGATGTTATTGCCTTGCTTTGAAGGATTCTTTCTGTATCCCAAGATGCCGAGGCACGGGCGACAACTTTTATTTTTACTAGATTTAGCTTTGCCATTGCTAAGGGAATGGGAGCCCAGATTGTATCTCGGATGCCCACTAATTTCTTGTAAAATAATTTAGCTTTGTCTAAAATAATAATAATAATAATAAATTATATTTGTTTTATCTTTTTTCTGTTTTGGTCTCCTACCTGGTTGTCGGCTGGTCGGCCCTTGGTCGTCGACGACGCTGTACGATTCATCGCCTGGGCTGCTGGCTTCTTTCTTTCTTCTTCTTTTTTACGTTTCGGTGTCGTCAGATTATGTAACCTCCTGCCGCCACTTCCCTTCGTCGGTCTGTCGTTGGTGCCGCTAGTTTGGTGGTGTTGATGCCCTTTTTTGGGTTGTCCTCACTATTTCGTTGAAAAGGTTGTGACGCCGTTTTCGTTTAGGGTTTGTGCGTTGGTTGGTGTTTTTCCATGCATGTGATGACGTTATTGATGACACGATCTTTTGTTTGTTGGCTTTTCGTGGTTTTTTTTCTTGCTTGATTTCCATCATGCCCAATCTTGTTCGGTTTCATTGCCCTTTAGTGAATCTTTGTGGGTGGCGAGATGATGGGGGTAATGGCCTCGTTAGAACTGCCATGCTCGCTAACCTCTGCGATCGACACTGTACTGTGGATGCTCAGGTAATTATGTGCCAATCTATTTCTTCTTTGTCTGTTTTTACGGCAGCCGATACTACCTTTATGTGTATGGGTATTTGGTTGTGCGGGCTTTCTTTTAAAACTCATACTTACTGCAATAGGTGTCGGCATGCTTGGAAGTCTTTTGTTGAGGCGCCTAATTGTGGCGATGGTGTTGTTCGGTTTGTTCTTTTTTATTTTCCTAGACCATCAGATCCCATTTTTTCAATTTCTCCTGATGTTGTAGGGTTCTTGATATTGGTTTTAACATGGTTTCTCTTGACCGGTTGTTGTATATGGGGTTACGTACGGTTAAATCCATCCCTCTTAGGTATCATCTTGGGTTTTCTCGGGTTCACAAGGAGGCCCTGGATGATGTGGCTACCTCCCCTCGTGATCTCTCCTGCTGGGTTAACTTGCTTGTGTTGCCTCTTTGTATATTGAAGACCTTCTCCCCGAGAAGTAACCTTGAGTGTAGAACCGTTGTTCGACGACAGCATCAGCAGAAGAGTATTACTTCTGCCATTCGTACTTGGGGTATGCCAGGTGGCCCTTTGCAGCTTCTGCAGGAGATCCTAGCTGAGATTGCTCCTTCTTTTAGTGCGGTGGAGGATCTTGACTTGAGTGAGCTCAATATTAGGCAGTGTCAGCAGAATATTTATGACGGTCATTATACTGCAGCCGTTTAGGTGCTTTCTTCTTCCGACATTGTTCCTTACTCCGGTGATACTCTTGCTGCTTTGAAAGATAAGCACCCCATCGTTCCTTTTCCCACCTTGCCTACATTGCCTGCTGATCACCGTCCACTCACTGCGTCCGCGACAGTTGTTCTTGATATGATTAGGGGTTTTCCGCGTGGCACTTCTTGTGGGTTGGACGGTTTTTGTGCCCAACATCTTTTGGTTAGTTTAAGCGGAGCTCCTGTTGCCGTTTAAGATGGTTTGATCGCCTCTAACACTCGGGTGATAATCTTTTCCTTGAGGGAAGATGTCTGCAGGTTCCTGGTGAGTACATTGTTAGTGCCCCGCTCACCCCGGTTGTTGAACCAGGCGGTGGCATTCGCCCTATTGTTGTGGGTAAGATTTAGAGACAACTTGTATCTTTGGTTGGTTCTTTTTTGATTGGCCCGTCATTGAGTGGTTATCTTGCTGGTCTCCAGTTCGGCGTTGGGGTATTCGGTGGAGGAGAGGCCATCTTGCACGCCTTGAATCGGTTTGTTGAGGACCGGGGGGATGAGGTGGGCCTTTCCATGCTGTTGGTGGATTTTCAAAATGCCTTTAACATGGTCGATCGTGAGGCTATGTTACGCGAGGTTCGTAGCCATTTCTCTGTTCTCTCCCGTTGGCTGGAGTTTTGCTATTCTAGTCATGCCTGTTTATATTATAGTGAGCACAGCTTGTTGTCTTATTAGGAGGTTCAGCAGGGTGATCATTTGGGTCCTTTGCTTTTTGCTTTGGTGTTACATTTTTGGTTTGTAAGATTAGGGACTGGAGTGAAACTATCGATTTGAATAAAATGACTCAAAACGACAATTTAACTAATTAATTCAAGCCTTAATGTCACGGTTTTTTTGTGATGTTTTTCGATTTTTTTGACAAGAAAATTGAAAGAGGATATGACTTAATCCAGATCACGAAGCAAGATTAAGCCTACGAAAATAATCCCAACACACAGTAAAGGATTTGTTCCCGACTCCAAGCACACAACAAAGGAGATTTGATTTTCTTCCAGCACACAGTGACCGAAAATAAAGTCGCTATCTAAAACCGTCAAATTAACAATTTATAACCTCACTAATTACCTACTAATTACTCAAAAGTAA